>CEMT01388905.1:57894-68070 GCA_900068985.1 Pterula multifida | reverse complement strand
CGATCGCAACCTCCATGGACATCTTGCCCAAGGAGTGTATAGCGGAGAAGATCATGATCAAGGTTCGCCACAGTAATAACAAAGTCCTGAGATCTTTGCAAGTTCAAACTCTCTAAACGCAGGCGATCAATCTAAACGTGACTTTGTTAGACGCCTGTATATCAATCGATATCAGCAGAAGGAAAGAGATCTGGCGCTGCTAGGAATAATCGGCGACCGTAACAGTTGAACATTGAATCCGTGCTGGATCCAGTTCATATTCAGATCTTGCAGTCATTGTACAACTGGCATATAGTTGCCAGATGCTATCCATCATCAGAATCAGAGTAGTGAAGCAGAAAAAAATATGAGATACAGTCAGCCACACGCGCTACGAAGCGTTTTCACGACACGATCACGTGCCGTTAATCCTCTCTCTCTGTCACTTACCACTTGAGCTCTCAATGCCTGAGATCTCTTTTCAGATACACCGTCAACCCACGGCAAGTTTATTTCATCACCCATGCGCCAATACTTTTGCTCGTTTACGGCACCGCATTGTCTGCTCATCTTAATGGTATGACCGGTGGTTCCGGGCCTACGAGCCTTCAGTGCAATTTTGATTCCTTCGTAATTAGCCAGGAAATATCTACTGTACGCCCATGCATTGCGTGGTGGAAGCACAGCAATCACACAAGCTTTTCAGCCCCTAAAGGAGAAATAATCGGAGCCTTTTGGAATTTGAATAATTAGAAGACGCACATTCCATGTGCTTTGGAACATTTTTAGCCTTTTCTTCATTACCCCTGGCCCTTTAAACGAGCGTGTTGCTTTTGGGACTCGAAGAGTGCTCCGGTTTCTCTCCTCGACAATCGATGCTCTCCCAAATGCTCGGCTCTTGTGTTCTGGTCCTTGCTGGACTGGTATGCACTCTGGCGAATCCAGTGCCGCGGTCGGTGGAGCTACAACCTCAAATCATCAAGCTCAAGTCGAGGGTAGCTCCTCCAGGGGGCTCATTGAAGCGTAGAGCCTTGGATCCGGTTACTGTTCCTTTGGCGGACTTCTTCAAAGGAACAGACCTTCAGTTAGCTTCCCTCTCCTAATCGCCACAGACAATTAAACTTAAGCTGCTGGTTCTTAGATGGTTTGGAACAATATCCGGTATGCAGCTCAGTCATATCAAAGGAGATTAGCATGAATAACATCTCATGACAATCCTGTCCGGCTATGTAGTCGGCACGCCACCACAGAATATCACAGTCAGTTTGGTTTGCCGCTCCCACGATTGATATTCATGTTAATGTTCCTTACTTCATATAGGTTGTGTTTGACACGGGCAGTACCACCCTTGAGTTTGCTAGTAAGCATCTTCGGGTCTTGCCCATATCATCTGCTACATGCAACATAGGCGACCTGTGTGGCAGCCCATGTGCCGACCAGGTCAAGTTCAACTCCAGGAGCAGCTCGACCTTTGTCAACACCATGCGGACTAGTACAATCGTGTTTTCAACTGGTGTTGGCGTCGACCCTGTTGTCGGAAGCAACTACAGACTAGTCAGTTACCTCGAACTATATTCCTGTCAAGCAATTAACGGACTTTTTGTGTCAGACTCTTCTCAGTGGCACTGATACTGTTAGGATTGGAAACCTCGTTGCTCCCAGAACCAGCTTGTTCTTGATCACAGACCAGACTCCGACATTTTCTACCAATCCTTTCAGTGGAATTCAAGGTGAGAAGCACCTAGCTGTCCATTACAGCACGAAGTTATCGATTTCTCTAGGAATGAGCCCTTCTTTAACAGGATTTTTTGGGTCGCTCGTGAACCAAGGTTTACCCGGTGTGTGGTTCCTCGATATCTCCAGTCTGGAAAGGCTGAATGCTTTTAGCTATTTTCAGCTTCTTCCTGACTCCCAATGCTATCGGAGAAGCAGAGCTGACTATTGGAGGAATGGACCAGAGCAAAATCAACGGTGAGTCCAACCTCAGCCAACCAGTCATCGCCGTCGTTGTATTAACACACTCTTACACCGACCCCTTCAGGTCCTTTAACATTTGCACCTATCATCTCGTCTTCCTCATGGAGACTGACCTCTTCCAGAATCAGCGTCAACGGAAGAACAACAACCACGCTTACCCGCCAACGCTCAGTTCTCTTCGACAGCGGAACGTCCAATATCGTCTTCGACACCACGACGACGAATGCTATGTATGCCTTTATCTCACCCCTCATTAAACCATTCGCCGCCGAGCCAGGAGCATATGGGATGCCATGTAGCAGTATCTCTGGGCTACCAGCTACCATTGATATCACCTTCACTTCGCAATCTGGCACACCTTTCAACTTGACGATCCCGAGCAGTGAATTGAATGTGGGACCGTTCGCGAGTTCTCCCACTACTTGTCAGACATTGATCAACGCGCTTGATGGATTTTCATTGGTTGGTGCGAGCTTGATGAAGCATTACTATACTGTTCATGACGTGGGAGGGAGAAGGATGGGGTTTTCTCGGAATAGTGAGTGCTGTTCGTTCGGTTGTGTGCCTGCTATTCATGTATATCACAGGCTTTTAAATCGCGAGGTTGAGCGAGAGTAAAGTGATGGGAGCCGTTGTTTTGAAGTCTGCGATACTTGCCAGAATGAAGATTTGTAATGATGCTCGATCACAGTCTGACCTACTAGACAGCATACAGCAGGTCCTCGGGACAAGTATCTTACAGCTGAGTTGATGAACTCCCACTAGAATCTAGAGATTCAGAAGTAGCAGCTGTAAGCAGGCGCAGACACCTCAGCTGTTCTGGGTTGAACTCGCGCTATATTTACATCCGAAAAAACGTGGTCAAGTCCAGGCATACCATAGCACACCACAAGCGCAAGGTTAGTTCATCGACTTGCGCTCTCTGCAAGCCGCGAAGGGTAACGGTGGCGCCTGTTACATCTTCCGAGTCAGTAGACACTCAAGATAGCAATTGACTCGTCTTGATCAACAATTTGTGAACGAAACATGAGCCTAGACAAAACTATGATTCTTGTCATACCAAGAGCCTGATGGAGTTCCCATCTTCAGGTAGGATGTCGAACGAACTAGAGGGGCCCCGTAATGGGAGAACTACACTGACTGTGATGAACTAGTGAACTTAAATGAAGTGAACAAGGGCTAAAAATGCTGAAATTAATCCAATTTGGAAGTGAATAGCCATGAACAGGGTTTAACAGTAAAGGTGCAAGTCTGAGAATTACAATAGTCCAGCGATAGTCCAGGATAATATATCTACAGGTGTCATCTATTCCATTAGTTGTCGGAGAAGGCAGGTTATCATACGCTGCTTGCAGGAGAGGAAGCACGCGTTGCTTTGGGAGATCGGATCGGCAGGAACATCCCTGGATGGATGAAATTGACAGTGTACATCGCTAGCACAATCATCGCTCCATCAAGGACATCTTAGTCAAAGGTCAGATCGGCTAAAAGTAGGAGAAGGAGTACGAACTAAAATAAAGCTCTGTCTGGATAATTCGTCCTGTCCAGCCATCTGCCAGCTCAATCAACCGGTAAACAGATCTGAGCAAATGCATTAGTTGCGACAAGGGGACAAGAGAAGGAAAGATTGCATACCGGATGAAGAGACAGACGGTACTGAAAGACAGGGCTACAATCATCACTTTGAGATTCCGGGGCATCTTTATTGGTGCATACTTCTCTACCGTAGGAATCCCATGGTATGAGGTGAACGGCAGGTCTTTAGAAAACCTGATCAGGAACTCAGTGGCACAAAGCACGTATAAAGTAATAGTGACTATTAGCAACGCTTTAGTCATTGAACCGAATTGCCTGGATACAAGGACTTACACAACTGAAAGGCGATTCCGCCCATCATGATGTTTCCGCCCTAGAATTGGGATCAGGTATCAGTCATTTCGGTGGAAAAGATAAGTGAGTTCGGACAATGGATGCTCACAGTAGTAGGGTCTCCCGTTTCTGCAGCGGTAGCAGCAATACCACCACCGACACCTTGAACGCTTAGAGCAATTAGATCCTGCTCGAGGTGAGGTCAAAGTGTTGTTAACCATATAGAATATGAACCAACGCATGTGGTAAAGAGGATCACATCTAGACATGAAGGTAACGTCAGTCAAACGAATACGGGTGTTGCTAAAACATCAATCACATAATCGAGGTGGTAAACGGCTATATTGTGGTCCCAAGGCGACGATAATCGTTCCAAGCATGATAAAATTGGCAGCAAGAAGCGGTGTAGGTGCGATGATCGTGGTTACAATTCTACATAACGGGTAGTATCACAAGGTACTGAGATGAAGTATCATGCACAGGAGGGGGGAGAAAACATACTGCATCTTATACGAAGGAAAGATCTTATCCAGTGGTGACAGATATGACCAGAGCCGAGCAGCCCATCCTAGCACCTCGAGCAAGGCGGCGAGAACAGCTGTCGGTAACATGAACCATAGTTTGTAGTAGACAGATTGGCCGATATGAAGCACTGAGGTGAGTAGCATCAGGTAAGTTATAGGCTGGGATGGAAGTTATAATAGCTCTTACATCCAGAGATGGAGAAAAGAACCAAAAATAAGATCGACACGTATTCCGTCGGGACGAAGTGACCGTATGGGTTAAAAGAAATTTTGAGACCGTCAGTATTAGAAGCAGTTGCGTCTTAGGGTGCCATTAGCCTGTGGTTCTGTGAGAGGTCTTTAGAAGGCTCACTTAGCCCTAGTTGCGGATCCATTTGGCACGAAGGAGAAAGTGGTCCTGATAGTCAAAGGAGATTATGGGTATGCGTATGAGTGAGGAGAACTATGAAAGGGTGCAACAATTGAACAGGATATATATCTATAAAACCAGAAGCGGGATTCAAGTGTTCACAGGTTGCCGTGGTAGTGAGCCATTGCATGGATATCACAATACAATATGCCATAAGCATGCACCTGGGAAATCCGGAGGAGGTAGCCGCAGTAGCTGCTTTGTACTTGCTGTGTGACGCGTCCTCAGAATTGGTTCAATAGCCAATATATGCCGAAAACAACAGAAAGCAATTGCAGTTTGATCGAATGTAGCGATTACATGTGAATTCTTTAACAGCATGTAATGACTTGTGAATCAGGTTTCATAAACGTGGTAGACGTGAGGCGAGTGATGATGGGAAAATCCTCGGACACAGCCAATTGTACAAAGATTGAACAGAGGCTTGTGTTCATAGATAGATTGAGACCCATCAATGTAAGAGGAGGGAACAATGTCGGTTACATAACAGCATTCCTCGACAGCATTGGCTTATGTAAGCTTGATGCCCAAGAACGTAGTATGTACTACGCTGGAGAAATGGATTGTAGCCTAACAATGTAGGTATTAACTACTCATCTATGTATCTCCGTGTTCATGGATACGATATATTAACCTGCTTTTAGTACAATTATTGTAGTCTTCCATATATACCGTCACCATAGAGCTTATGTTACATATGAGTACCGAATGATCAGTTTAGATAATATCGACGCACTCAACTCAGATTTGGTCGCGGTCACGGCGCCAATCGACTACCTGTTCTCTCTCAGTCAATCATCACAACCCATCCTCTCCATTACTGGGCTCCTAAATAATATTTTAAGCCGTAAGAGACCAAGTACCAACTACGGAGTACGGAGTACTTTATTAAATGGCTGAATCGGCTCTCGAGACATATATCCTGACTGGTGCGTGTTCTAAGTTCTTGACCGAGTTCCCGGCTAACAAGCTGCCCGGAAAATCAGGTTCGATCGGCGTAATCGAGCGTTACTTTGATCTACCCCTCGATTGGGATGATCCATCTGGGCCGAACATACGTGTCTTTGCTCGTAATTTGGTTCCTGTTGTAAATGGAAAGGTTGACGTAAAGTCGGATCGACCTTACAGTGAGTCCATACCCCTCCTTGTGATGATCCTAGGCCTTTGGAGCTGATCATACACCGATAGTGCTTTATCTACAAGGTTCACTAGTAGCAATAATCCCTTATCGCCTTGAGCTGAAGATCTATCTAAGGTGGACCTGGATCTCAAGTTGACATCCTCGGATACAAGGAAATTGCCACAATTGTAACGTTTATCACATGTATCATTGCTTATAGCCCTCAGTTTGAAAACGTCTACCGCTGCAGATCCACGATGCAAACTACCAAGTGCGTCATTTCAAGCAAATGGTCAAGTTAATGCTTACTTGAGCCGTCTAGACTCTATGGCTAGATCAACGAGGTACGGGCCTCAGCACACCCGTGTCTGGCGAACTCTTTGAAGGGAAATCCAACGAGGAAATCGCAGCATACCTCAAAAACTTTCGTGCTGATAGTATTGGCAAGTTTTTCAATCTCATATATACCTCTGTTGGACGTCGCTCAGTTCTCATCCATTGTCCTGCAGTAAAGGACTGTGAGGCCATCCGAAAAGCTCTTCTTGGTCCAGACTCCAAATGGTCTCTACTCGGGCAAAGCTACGGAGGGTGCTGCTCAATGACGTATCTCTCATTCTACCCAGATTCCCTGAAAGAGGTTTTCTTGACGGGTGGGCTCGTCACATTGGCTGACAAACCTGACGAAGTGTATGAGCGAACTGTCCGTAAGTCGCTGGTCTGGAAATGCATTATACCAACTAACACATGCTATTTCTAGACCAAGTGATTCAGAGGAACAAGATTTATTACGCAAAATATCCGAAAGATATTCAGCGTGTGGGTTTCCGTCTCTATACTATCATCTCTCCCTGTGAATCTGACACTGAACTGTTTTAACTTTTTAACACCAGGTCCGCACTATTATAACCTATCTCTCTGCAAATCAAGTCATCCTTCCCAATGGCGGTCATCTAACCCCAAGTAGATGGCAACAACTCGGACTCGACTTCGGATCGAGAGGTCGTTCCCCCTTTCCTGAGCTATGACTNNNATGACTTCTCACTGATTAGCCCCAATTTCTTACAGATGGAATCGACCGGGTCCATCGTACGTCCACTTTATCGACTCGATAGAGGACTTGGTCTCTGAGAGCCGTTGATGAATGCTGAGTAGAACTTGTGCTCAGAGCAACAAACGATCTAGAGCTTTTCGGTAAATTCTCACACTGGCTCCTCCAGGCTATTCAGAGTCGTCAAGGTAATGACACTAATCCGATTTTTGCAATCTTGCATGAGGCCATCTACTGCCAAGGGTACCTTCTAACCCATCCGCAACACGGTCTTTATTGACGGCTTCCTTTCGTTTTTGCCCCCATCACATCTAAATAGACACGCATCCGATTGGGCTGCCTACCGTACCCTACAGAAATACAACGACTTCTGGTGGAAATGGGTCAAGGATCAAGCGGAAGATGCTCCCATCTATTATTTTGGCGAGATGGTAAGTAGAACATTTGTTGGGTCATCTCTCTCAGTGGTGCACAAATCGTTCGTATCGTTCATGGGATTATCTGTTCCAGATTCTCCCCGATATGTTTGATGATTTCAGTAACCTACGCCCACTTAAGGGTGCTGCCCTAATTCTAGCCAGTTATGATGCCTGGGGCAAGCTCTATGACCTCAATCAGCTCAAGAAGAATACGGTCCCGGTCACTGCTGCTACGTACGATGATCAGCTCTTGATTTTTCGTTCATATAAGGCTGATTTCTCACCTTTCAGTTACGTTGATGACATGTATGTCGAGTTCGGATTGGCTCAAGAAACAGCGGCTGCCATTGCCAACACGGAGCAGTATATCACGAATCAGTATTTCCACAGTGGACTTCGGAACGATCCCAAACATATTCTGGGGCAACTATTCAGGATTGTGAAGAGAGAAAGAGACTAAAATCTGTGGACAATAAAGTGTACTCTTGAACGAGGAAAAGAAACTGGATCGTAAATATTGATCGAATAAGTATTGTGTTACATCAAAGAGAGTATTGTGTATAGTGTTCGAGAGCAAGTGTCTGTTTTTTCCATTACTGGCAGATCGCTGAAAGAACATAACTAATTCCGAGTCGTCTTGTCGTTCTCAAGCACTTCACTGATACCTCCACTCCTGTACCTCTCTTCCTTCTCCACAACGGCCATGGGTAAAAAGCTCCCTATCCCAAAGAACACAAACAACGCCCACTTCCATCTAAACGGATTAATTCCCACACAAAACACAAACCACCAGAGCAGTTCACTGTAGGTGAAAAAATCGAAAGCACCTCCAGGGGCGTGAAGCTTCAACCACTTCGTCATGTCGATCCAGCGTTTAGACCACCACGGTTTTGGGGTGGTAAGGGGATCGACAAGGAACATGAGGAGAATACGTGTGTATATTCCGATGTGCCAGTTTCCTACAGTACCAATAGCGTTAACGTAAGTGCAGTTATTCGCGCAGATGGTAAGTTGGTCGGGTGGGAAGGTCTGGAGGTACCAGTTCTGAGGTGTTAAAGCAATTAATGAGTAGTAGGCATTACCAGTATAAAGATAACTTACAGGGGGTGTGTATGGCTCTTCGAAAACTTCGGAGGGTAAAAATGAGAGCGCAGGACGTTTGAATCCGGTAGCCATAATCACAATGTCACCTTCAATGATCTCTTCATGACCAGGTCCATTGATGGGTACACCCTTCGCTCGTCGATTGAACCGAATTCCATTCTCCGTAAAGGCAAGTGTGTCGCCCCTCAACCACTTGGCTTTTCCAGCACGAATCAAATCGAGAACATCGGTATTAACCTGATTTCCAAATCAGTAAATTTGATGGATCGACACCAAGAAAGAGGAAAATCATTCACCATTGGAGTCTCCGTGAAGATCCCCATATTGGCTGGTGGTGAGATTTCCTCTAAATCCCGATAGAATAGTTTCCTCAACAAAAACTCGGGAATCCGTGACATCGATGTCTCCTGTCCCAGTATATTCAATGCCAGTCCCATATCAATCGCCGGATTTCTGGGTATAATCCATTTCTCACTCCTGGACAAAATCATCGTTTGTTTCGCTCCTACCTTCGATGCAAACTCGAGGGCTTCAACAGCGGACGCTCCACCTCCTATTACAATGATTCTTTTATCCTTTGCGTCGTTGTTGTCAAGTTCAGTGGAGTGGAAGACCTGACCGCGGAATTTATCTTCGTCTTCTAGCCGGGGTATTTTAGGATCGCCACATGTTCCAATAGCAGCAATGACGCCATCGAATCGACCAAAGGACTCGTCATGGTTGACAATCCACCGCCCTTTGGATTTGAAATCAGAGTCAGCTTGGGTGACGGAATAAACTGGGGTATTGAATTTAGTCTTGGATTCCAGATTATATGTTTTCCATAGCTGGGTGACTTGTTCGACGATAGTGTTTCGGAGGGGATAGCCAGATGGCCATCGAACTTTAGGATGGAACCTGTACATAATACTGTGAATTTGCAGCCCAGAAGTCGAATTAACACGCTAGGTTTACTGGAATCAGTAGCTGAAGTGACACGAGAGCAAGAAAAGAGTACTCACGGACCAGATTCCGCCTAGCCTCTCCCTGGGTCCAGCCTCAAATATCATTACATCAAACCCGTGGCCGGCAATATGTGAAGCAGCGGAAACCCCAGTCAAACCAGCACCAATGACTGCGATCCTAGGACGGCACAACTTGGCGTTCGGCGGTGGTGGTTTCGGGGAAAGAAGTTTATCGAGACACCATTGGATAATTGTGTAAACCCATAAAATTGGATTAAGTGAGATGGGTAACATTGGGTATAGCTATGGACGCGATTAATGAGGAGCTATTGGCCAAGAGAGAGATGAGGATTAGAATGAATGACATCATTGCCACCGTATTGTGGCAGAAATCACATGCATCACTGACCGGTGATATCTTATCTTCAGCGTTTGGCTCGAAACCATTTATGGTTTTGTGGTAATTATTGAAACGTTATTTGGTTGTGAAAATTCCTTGTCAATCCATTCCCTTGTGGTGTCGACTCATGCTGCTCATGCATCGGCTCAGGCAGAGTTTTTTGAGACCGCCCCACATAAATTTATTGACACTCACAGGCTGACAATCCAGGAATCCCATGGATCCACTTCATTTATTCCCAGAAAAAGGTAGTCCTTGAATCTTCTATCAAATCCACACTACGGGGTGTCGCCGCCGCCTGCTCTTCGCTCTAACTCCATTGTGTTCTCCGGGTCTTGCACGTGTGTTCCCTCTACCTTCAAGTTGTCTGCCAATCATAGCCA
>CEMT01388905.1:137-11887 GCA_900068985.1 Pterula multifida | reverse complement strand
TATTTGATTTCGCTCTATATTTCTACCACAATGCCCACGAGCTTGTGAAACGCGGATCTGGACCCTACTTTTACCTTCCCAAGATGGAGCACTACAAGGAAGCCAGGCTGTGGAATGATGTCTTTCTTTTCTCTCAATCATACATCGGGATGCCCCACAACACTATCCGTGCAACAGTCTTAATTGAAACTCTCCCTGCTGCTTTCCATATGGAGGAGATACTCTTCGAGTTGCGCAACCACTCTGCTGGCTTGAATTGTGGACGGTTTGTGAAAGTGTTCACCATTCCTCGACGTCACCGCTAATTTTAAGTCCATAGATGGGACTATATCTTCAGTTTTATCAAGAAGCGCAGAGCTGACCGGAGTGCCGTTCTCCCGGATCGCAAGGATGTAACGATGAGCGTGGGATTCATGGATGCTTATGTTCGACTTCTCATTCAGACTTGTCATAGGTGAGTGATCACATTTTCATTGGGCTGGTGTATTTCTAGATGGCACGTACTCATGCTTTCTATTCCCATCTTAGACGTAAAGTGGCGGCTATGGGTGGCATGTCGGCACAGATTCCCATCAAAGATGATCTTAAGGCCAACGAAGTCGCTATGGAGAAAGTTCGCGCCGATAAACTTCGTGAAGTTACTGCTGGACACGATGGAACCTGGATTGCCCATCCACTCATCAACAAAATCGCCATGGATATCTTTAATCAGCACATGCTCGGTCCCAATCAGGTATGATCACTGCACTTTCAATCGTCTCTCAAGCTCATATGACATAGTATCACATTCGTCGTGAGGACGTCAAGGTTGCAGCTGCCGATCTGTTGAATACTTTAGTCCCAGGTCAGATAACGGAGGAAGGTGTGCGCTCCAACGTTTCATGTTCCTTGGCGTATACTGCTGCATGGATGGGTGGAAACGGTTGCATCCCTCTCAACTACCTTATGGAAGATGCAGCTACTGCGGAAATCACTCGTGTCCAGCTTTGGCAATGGGTGAAGTATGGGTCTCGTTTGTCCACGGGCCAGCCTATTACCGAGGAGTACCTTGATCAAATCATCGATGAACTTTCTTCTAGTGTCAAGAAATCCACGCCAGGCGTCAATGACCAGGACGTGGCGATTGCAGTCAAATACCTGAAGACCCAGATCAGACAGTCATGGCCCAGTGAATTCTTGACCAGTGATTTGATGTTCTTCTTAGCACAGAAGGATGGTGTATCACCCCAGTGGAAGAAGTCAGCATTGTGAAAACCCTTGTATTCATGTAGTTTCCATCTGGACTGTGATTCATAATCTCGAGCTCTGTATTTTGTATCCTCGTCGTTTAAAATTATCTCGTCATTTCACTTATCACATCACTTTAGTGGCTTTGATTAAATCGTCACGCACTCTTGACCAGAACTCCCAGTCTCCCACTTGGGTGTTGATCTGTACTCCTCAATCTTTAGCTCGCGCATGTGGAACCCTGTGTCCATGATCTGGGCCTATTTATCTAAACCTAGCTGCATCTATTCGCAGAGGCCACACTCAGAGGTTTTATATAGCTTGGGACCAGCTCATTTGCGTCTTATGCTCTACGATACACTATGCCTCGCTTACGATTACGAAAATTATTACGACGCTTCACACCACGTTTTATACCAGCTGTCTTTTGCTCAGGCTCTAGACGAGGACAGGAGTTGCAGCGGCCCAATTCATTATTGTACACGCTACCCATTGAACTCCTTCTCCTGATATGCTCCTCACTCAGAGCTCAGGATGTCAGTAACCTTGGTCTGACGGTCAGTGTATCCCATTTTTCAGCTATGCTTTAGACTCAAACTTCGATTCCGTGACTTGTTAGTGCTCTTCCATTCGTTTTTCACTGTACACAAGATTATTTTGTTCTGTGAGGATCGACACCCTGGACACCCTGAATGCTATAACCCCTCGCTTGGGTATCATACGACATATCCAGAGACTCACCCTGAATTACTGGCATGAACCCCAGTCCCTGCTTCAGGATATTTCTCAGAGGGATTTCGGCCGACAGGTAGAGGAGAATTTCGTGTCTATGGTCCAGAGAGGTGGGTTCTATTTGCTGCGCTGCTTCGAATGGATCGGACCAAAGGTGCCACCAAACAGTTTTTGGAATGTTCTTCGCACTGGGTAAGTTGCCATCCCTCGAGTCTTCTATGTTCAACGGCTGTGGGTTCTCACATTGCGCCACTATTCCATTAGTTGTCCCTACCTGCGAGAGTTATCAGTCGAGATTGACCAAGAGCTTCCAAACGACCAAAGCAGCGTGCGTAATTCTAACAAAACTGGAGGTATTGTATACTTTCATTCATTTTATTTAGTTTTGGGAGTTCAATCAACTGGTTGAGTTCACCCTCAAAATCCGTACCCCAACTGCAGGTTAATCTCATCTGATATCGGAATAAGATTGCTATAACTTATGTTGCCGATCTTAGCCCCTCGCGCCGATGAATTCCCCCTTGCAATGTGGGAGATGCTTATTTTCCGCTGCCATAGTCTGCGCGCTTTGACTTTGAAAGGTCCCAGCGCGCAGCCGTTTAACTGCAGAAACGTTCTACAAGGCAGGTGGACGAACCTGGAGCGCTTGGCGATTAATATCGAAGCGTATGACGATGAGCTGGTTGAATTTCTTACATTCCATTCGCACCTACAGCATCTGGACCTTGAATGGACTGGTACGGAGGAACACAGGACAAGTACAGAGGCTACTCATGCGGGGCTACCCATGCAGCCCTTTGGACTGGCCAACTTGCATACGTTCCTCGGGCATTTGCATTTTGCGACAATAATACTGACCAATCCCGTGGATATTGGCAACCTCGATATTTCCTATACCATGCTCTTGCCTCGCGCAGTGCCCAATATTCGCTCCTTCCTTTCCTCGTTAACCTCTCTTTCTTCTCTCACGATCGGATTATTCTTCAATAATCCTCATGACACTACTTCCATTTTTTCTGTTCTTGCCACTGCATGCCCTCACCTCACATTTCTTCATGTCATCGGTGGACCGATCATCCCTTTAGTATGTGATCCATCTTCTATAGTTTGCTTCTGGCTCATGTTTGATTCAGCGACGTATTGAAGAACTAGCGTCAGAGCTCCAGCATTTTCCGCTCTTGCGTGTGCTTCAGTTGTCAGAACAGATATGTGGCAGGTCTCAGGAACTCATGAGGGACACCGCTGGACGCATTGCTCGTAAAACTCCCAACGTGTCGGAGATTCGGATTATCTGGATTTCAAGTCCTTCGATTAACGAAAATTATACACGAGGGACATATTATATCCTTCTCAATGGTCGTGGGATTCCTGCTAAGCTAATAGCTAGTGAGATCCGATCAAGTAGAGGAATTGTGAAGCGGAGAGATTTCAGATATAACGTTACCATCAGGCGAGCACTATGGGACAATACTAGTGCAGGCACCAGTGCATACGGATTCATGATATGAGCCTTGTTTCCTGGCAGCAATCTAGGTGCTAAGTCAATGTGTGTTGTTTGCACGTATTCTCATATTCTTGTATTTGTGTGCTGCGACCTGCAACGGCCTTTAGCAATAGAGTTTTGAAACTGGCTGCAAGCCTGGACCAGTGTTACAACTGATTGGCTGTCTAGATATAAATATACTTGCCTTCGTTCTGGATCGGGTAAGCCCACGGTAATTTGAACGGGGAGGGACTGATTTGCAAATTTCAGTTCATGCAGTAGCCGGGGCCAGTGAAGTGACGCGACGGAAAACGCATGCCGCTTCGGTGTTACAAAAGAAATATAACGTCAAACCACGATGCTCACGCACTGGGTCATATATTCAAGGAGCCAGCGCGTGAATTATACTCGTAGGTTGATCCCCCCTCTCCTCGATTATTTTACAGTGACTATGGCTGAAGAGAAATTTCCTCATCAGGTTCCTTCTCTCAATTCTTCTGTCACAGCGGAGGAAATATTACATTCCAAAAACGATGCCCCTGGCGTGGAGGAGTCCGCTTTACCAGAAGATACAGAACTGGAAAACCAGCGAAACGGGGTTGATGATTGGGAGCATGATCCTGCTAATGGCCGCAATTGGAGTCCAGCAAGAAAGTGGGCTGCTGCTGGCATCGTACGTTGCTTTGATCTATCCATATCAAGTCCCTCATCGCAGCCACTTTATACTAGGTCTCGCTTTACACTTTTGTCCCACCACTAGCATCATCTATGATGGCCCCTGGTCTACCTGAGGTTGCCATCAAATATCATATAACGAATCAATCTGTCATCTCACTGACGCTTTCAATATTCTTGCTATCCTTTGCTATTGGACCTTTGTTCCTTGCACCATTGAGTGAGATCTATGGACGCAACTTGGTTAGTGTGTGCCCACGCTATTGACTGTTAATCGTTTAATTTATCATGTAGATTCTCCACATAGCGAACATATTTTCCATTGGGTTTTCCCTTGGATGTGCATTCGCACCCAATACCGGCTCTCTGATAGGATTTCGTTTCCTTGGTGGGCCTCTGTCTGATCGAGTTGTATTTCGTTACTCTTACATGCTGTCATAGCTGGCTTTAGCGGCAGTGCACCGATCGCTATTGGACCTGGCACAGTTGGGGATCTATTTGCAGAGAAAGATCGAGCGTCCGCCATGGCTTTATACAGTCTTGGTCCATTGATTGGTCGATACACGCCTCCTTTATGTCTATACGTCTGATTTACGCTTCTACCTTTCCTAGGTCCCGCTGTTGGTCCCATTGCTGGCGGGTTCATTGCCCAGTATGCTGACGTGAAGTACGTCTTCGTCGTGATCGCAGCTCTCTCTGGAGTTGGATCGGCGGTTGGTATTCCATTTCTGCAAGAAACCTATGCCCCCGTGATTCAGTACAAGCTAGCAAAAAAGGCAGGGGATGCAGAGAAGATGGCTAGATTGCGTAGCATTCAAGTCGCCGGGGCCAGGAACTCATGGGAATTTATTTGGATCAATATTCAGCGACCGTTTATTTATCTTTGTCGTAGTCTTGGTAAGTACCTGCTCATACTTTTTCATGTCCACGCCCCTCTCACTCCCATCGGCACATATACAGTCTGCTTTCTATTCGCGCTTTATATGGCGATATTATACGGTTAGTAAACAAGGTTGGTTCTAGGATGAGAAATCAACGCAGCTTGAACAGGTATCTATTACTTAATGTTCACAACATTTGCCGGTCAGTGTCCCTATAGTGATGCCTTGTCGCTTTTTACCCATCAAACCATTAGAGTTCTTCAGCAAGACATATGGGTTCCATCCAGGAATGGGAGGTTTAACTTACCTAGGATTGGGGTTAGTCTTTTCACCCCACTTCATAGGGTAGACGCTAATTGACCTCAGATGTGGTCTCTTCATGGCTACTGCGTTTGGGGCACGAATATCTGACAAAATCTATCACATCGTAAGCCACGTGTGTATTCAGTACTGTTTTCCAGCGCATTGGAACCATTGTTCTAGCTCTCGGAGAAGAATGACGGAAAAGGAAAGCCCGAGTTCAGGATCCCTGCATTAACCCCTGGCTGCGTGACCGTACCTGTTGGACTCTTGTGAGCATCATGCATCTCTTACATGATGAATATAATATTGACATACCGTCAAGGTGGTACGGTTGGAGCGCTGCTGCAAAACTTCATTGGATCATGCCTATTATTGGCACAGGACTGTTTGGATTTGGATGTAGGTCAACCACGCCTTTCATATGGAGTAACTTAACTGATGACTCATTCCTATGTGCAGTCATGACGACCTAGTGAATTGCTGATTTTGCTATCCTCTCTGGGTTCCACTACTCACTGATGTCATATGTTCAGCTTACCCATGCAATTGTATCTCGTAGACTCGTTCCAATACGCTGCGAGCGTTTCTGCATCTACAGCTGTATTCAGGTCCATGCTAGGATTTGTCTTCCCGCTTTTTGGACAGCAGATGTTCAATGCCCTAGGCGTTGGTCCCGGGAACTCATTATTAGCAGGTAATTTGAATCCCTGTTCTATGTGGGGGATCCCATCTTATCCCCACCCTAGGTGTTGCGGTCCTGCTCGGTATACCTTTTCCTCTCTTCATTTACTTCAAGGGGGAGAAAATGCGTGCAAAGAATCCTTACACACGACATTCTGTCCAACAGCAATAACCCAGTTTTCTCTCTCCGTGATGGGTCTCTTTTCTAGTATGCCTTAAGCAACCCTGTGAGCTGATTTATGAGCGACACACGTGTACTAGAACAGTGTGTTTGCAATTGGATGTACCACACTTCTATGCTTCACAATTATGGTAACGGAAATAAGTGATAGTATAGCATATCTGATCAATATATAAAACTGCATTTTCTATTGCCATGTGATCTGTGACTCTGCTTGATCACTTCACCCTTTACTCCGAACTTCTTTTCCAACTTTTCAGTTCGAATTCTACCAGGTTCTACATTAACTCCTTCAGTCAACAAACGGCAACATGGCTATGGTACACCCTTCTAGGATGGGTCTTGTCCCTACCAATATAAAGGACTACAACGGGCGGCAGCACGAAGCATCACAAAATGAGCGTGGGCGTTCACCATCTCCCGGAGTCCGACGTAGTAGATATCGAAGTCGAAGTCGGAGTAAAGAACGTGCTCATACTCCAAGGGACAGGGACTCTCTCAGAAAAAGGTACAATGATGGTAGAGGACGTTCACGGTCTAGGGAAAGAGAAAGGTATCGCAGTGGCAGTAGGCGTCGTGCCAGTCCTGAGTACGATGAGTACTCAAAGAGTAAAAAAGCGAATTCAGTGGAGGCCAATGATGTACCTTGGAGAAAGAGTGAGAACTTGGATAGAAGAGGTGGAGGAGCTAGGAATGGAGGAGGTTATTATGGAGATGTCGATCTGGAGAGGCAAGTAGTCGAATTACCGTGCTACTCCGTGTCTTCTCTAAGCATTTTGTTCATTAGTCGTCGTGCGCAGAGAGAGGCTATGAATGTCAATGTCTGGCCAAACTCCCCGAAGGCCCCAGCTCGCGAATTGTGAGTCATTAATTATCATTCACAATAAAGACAATAAAGACAAATATGAATATAGATCATCTAAGCGAAGTAAAGCAAACAAGCGCAGTCGGGATGATTCATCCAGCGACGACTCTTCCGAGGAGGAAAGGAGAAGGGAGAGGAAGGAAAGAAAGCGGGCCAAGAAGGAGAAAGAAAGACGAGAGAAGGAGAAGAGAAGAGAAAGGCGGAGTGGGAAAAGGAGATCAAGAAGCCTGGATACGGATAGCGATCAAGAGAGAAGGGAACGGCGAGAGAGGAGCAGGAGCAGGAGTAGGAGTAGGGCTGAGAGAGCTGGGAGACGGGAGACGGAGGATGGGTTGGAAGATGAGTGGATCGTTAAGGAGGGACCGAGCACTCAAGTGATCAGCTCGGATGGAACTCGGGGGCTTGAAGACGCGCGACCTTTGTCCAGTGCTCTTAATGACGACGACGCCGATGACATTGGACCCCAGCCGATGCAGAAAACTGCGAAGAAGGTGGATGAAAGGTCTTATGGTGGTGCTTTGTTACGCGGCGAGGGAAGTGCTATGGCTGCTTTCTTGCAGGACGATACGAAGGCACGAATTCCTCGACGTGGAGAAATCGGACTCACGTCAGACCAGATTGAGAGATTCGAGTCTGTTGGGTATGTGATGAGCGGTAGTCGACACCGCAGGATGAACGCGGTTCGCATGCGGAAGGAGAATCAAGTTATTAGTGCAGAGGAGAAACGAGGAATATTGAAGCTTCAACAAGAGGAAAGATCGCGGAGAGAAGCGATTCTGAGGGAGGAATTTAGTGAGTTAGTTACAGAGAACCTGAAGGAGCACAAGTAACACGATTGGACTGGCTTTCACCGTCGTCATCATCCTCATTCCTGTCGGATCTGCTGCTCCATTCTAGTTTATGTACAATTCATTTCCTATGCTGTGTTACTTCTAGTACAAGATTTGGGCGGCTTTGAAGACAATAACCCAATGGTTTTCCAAACGGGATGCTGCTGCTGTAGACGATCATGTGACAGGTTCGGAACATCAGGCGCACTCCAAAAAATATTGCACAGCCACATTTTATTGTTCCAGTCTTTGACAACAATGAAAGCGGCTTTTTACTTGGATGGGAACAATTGGCGTTGTTTGAACAAAAGGGCATGCGCCGATTTTCGTCTCCATCCCTTTCTTTTTTATTTCTCCCCCTCTCGACTTGGCTCTTCTACTCTCTTTCACGATTTTCCACGACTTCCGCTGGCCGTTCTGAATGTCCTCTGCTTCTGCTCCTCCAATCTCACTTGGTCCTCCCCCGTCTTACAGTGCTGATCCTTCACACGGCCTCACTCCCTATCTACAGCTCCCACATCTGCTTTCTCTCACTTGGCTAGCCTACCCCATTCTTTCTCTTCTCTTTGTCATTTTTCGCATCCAACTTTCCCTTGATACCTCACAAGATGCCATTGCAACTGCTAAAGAAAGGCTTATCGCCAGCTGTCTGGCTTCCGAGAAAGCTGCCACATCAGCAGCCAGCATGCCTAGGTTCCTCGCACAGGCTACTAACGAGCAATATACAGCTGCCGTGAACGCGTCTCTTGACGCCGCTCGTGGCTCTCTGTTATTAACTCTCAACGTGATGCAGGGGATCATCAACTTCCTTATTGACATCTATCGATCGACTTTCCTCTGTTTTGTTGAATTGCTCATTCGATCTGGTCTATCTGTTATGATTACTGCTGTCCAAGAGGTTGGTGTCGCCGCAGTTCTATATCCTCACAGCGTCTCATTCAACTTATCTACTAGATATCCAAGTTCGTCACCTCCACATTCGATGGTCTCGGCAGCGCCATTAGGAGTGAAATCTCTAGCCTAAACTCCATTCTCGATCCTGTACGTCAGAAAGCCAGGATATTAAACATTAATATTCCTTCAATCGACATCCCAAGTCTTTCTGCGCTTGACAACGTGCAGATACCCACGGAATTTGAGGACTCCTTGCTCAAGCTGAATAACTCTCTTCCTACCTTCACTGATATCAAAGAGGCTTTGGAGAAAGTGTACGGTTCAGATCCTCCTCAAGTTGCTGACCTTGATAGCTCATTTTCCTTTTCCTTTTTAGCATCGATACTCCCTTCGAATTGGTTAAGAAAGAGATCAACGAAGCATTCTCTAATATGCATCTCGATCCAACCGGTCTTCCGGTTCCCGAAGTCAATGCTGTCACCTTCTGCAATGACTTCGACACTGGTGTCGTTGACGATCTGGGTCGCGATCTCATCAAATTTGCCAAAATCGCGACTGTCATCATTGTGGCCTTGGTTGTCGTTCTCATCCTCCTCAATTGCACTCTGGAATGGTACAAGTGGCGATGCCAACAGATGCATCTGGAGTACACTCGTCAGGCTTGGCTCACAGATCCAACTTTGAACCATCCAGATGATCAATCCGCCGTGCCCCGATTAAACATGACGGACCATAACTTGCTCATTCTCCAGGCCAATGGGGCCCATCCTCTCCTCACACGTATTATCAACCGTCTCTCATCACGCCTTCGCCTTTCTCCTACTAATCACTGCAATCTACAGTGGTTTTTCAATTACATCTTCCATCCCCCTGCTCTTGCCTGTTTCCTCATCGGCTTTTTTGGCCTTCTTGCAGTTCAACTACAGTTATTCGCCCTTGGACCCCTTGAAGCCAAGTTCAATGCCCAGTCAGCGGCTTCTGTTTCTGATTTTTCCAACACCATCGCCTCTTCCATAAACTCTTCCATGTACACCCAATCCTCTGCGTACGCTGCTAGTGTCAATGCTCAGCTGGACGTCACGCAGAACACGATCAATGAGAATCTCTTTGGTTGGATCAACGACACCACTTCTACGCTAAACACTACTCTGAATGAATTCTACAGCACTGTTCAGAATGCTGTGAATACTATTTTTGGAGGGACTATTCTGGAACAGCCCGCCCAGGGATTCGTCAGGTGTTTGATCGGCTCCAAAGTCGACACTCTTGAAACCGCGTTGACCTTCTTGCACGACAACCTCAAGGTTGATGTTCCACGAGTTAGCGATACTGTTTTGGTCTTATCTCCAGAGTCCGTTGACGAGATTTCGCGACCGGTGGCGTTAGCAGCTAATGGCGATAGCGGAGGTGGTGACGATGATGGCGGACTGATAGGGAAGATTATCAAATCCTATGAGAATGCTTTGAAGACAGAACGTCTAATGTTTGCGATTTTCATGGCTCTGTGGGGCTTGGTTGTTCTCGTTGGTCTTTGCATCATCGCTTGGCAGTCTTATGGTGCACCCAAGATGGAAGAACGCAGGAGAAGGAATTGGCAGAGGGAGAAGCAGGACCAGGGTCGTTCGCACTTCATTGTCTCATCTCGTGTCGGACCGGAGTTTGACGACAATAGCGAACTGGAAAGTAAAGGCCGATCCTTTACCGCATTTCTCAAACCACGGTCTCCACCAGTACACCCTCCTGCTACACAAGAGGAGAAGAAGCCATCGAAGCTTGCGGAAATTGGCAGGTTGGGTCGAGAAAAGTTTGTTGGGGTCGCTGAATCAACGCGACCTAGTGGTTCCTATGCCTCTCTTCTAGGCTTATGGTCGCGTGTCAGGCAGATGTTTGCCAGAAAGGACAAGGAGAATAATGAAAGTGCTCCCTCTGTTACCATCTTGCCTACCGCCAAATTGCCACCCAACCAGCCGCCATATCACTCCAGTTTCCTGTGGCTGAACCGATCTTCTGCCTCCGTAATCAACGGTGGAAGTCATGACCCAGGTATGGCCGGTATCGGGTCCGCTCGTTCACAGAAACCAGCATCAACTCCGCTCGCTATCCCACTCCATCACCAGCACCAACCGCTCCTACCGCCGCCATCCCATCCTGGATCTAAACATGTAGACAGAAAACTACCACGAGTGAAACCACTTCGACTGCGGTCGAGTACATCTTCGGCACCGCCTCCTTACCAGAAAGGCCCTACTGTGTCATCTACCGCTGAAGGACTTGCTGGTCAACTCTTCGTTTCGAATAACACCCCTGAAGAATCAGATGCAGCCATGAACGCGTCCTTGAACCCTTTTGCCACGCCCTTCGATGATGAACACGCTGTTCGGTCTGGACCTGGCGTTACCGAACGGCAATATCATTCTGGACCGACGGGTGCTGGATTAAGGCAAAGTGTTCATACGAACCCGTTCCGATCTGGAACAGCGTTCTGAGCGACACCCTTATTCTCTCTTATGATTTTGCTGTAACGATCAGAACCTACGACTTATTGCCAGGACTTGTCTTTATCTTACGGAGACTGCTTAATCGGTTTTTATATGGATGCATAACTCCCATTCTTACGATCATCATATTATTTGGATTCGGAAAATTAATGTAGCATATTAGAACGTTCACGCAGTTGAGCTGCTGGGTACGTCGATGTTTACGTACAGTGTAGCAAATACAAATTAGCTCTTACAAAAGTCTGATGTTATTTGAAGGTATACGGATGTAGCACATTTCGACCTCCCAAACAACCTTCCAACATGTACTCAGACGGATGTAGTAGAATTATTTCATCTACTAATCCTCTGTTGCATATCCTGCTAAAACATGCAATAGCTGACTCGTAGTACAAGTTCAGGTAGATATTCCTTCATCTAGACGAGCGAATAAGGCTACGTTTTGGGCATTGATTTCTACGACGACTGAGTCCCAGTGAAAACCCGGGTTCGGCGCAGTT
>CEMT01388901.1:0-12930 GCA_900068985.1 Pterula multifida | reverse complement strand
TGTGAGGACCGAAATTCGGATTAGTTCTAGCACCGCAATGTTAAAAATGAACATATCCAAACAGATGCCAGAGCGCTTGTTCGCCTGCTTGCTGATTATTTGAGCAAAGAAGCAAGATCGTTTTACACAATTATCTTCGCCAAGACCGACACCGATTGCCAGCAAGCTAAAACGACCTATTTAAACGTGCTTAACGGGGTTGAGCCGTTTTTCGAAAGGATGAAGTTAGAGTTGGCAGACTCGCCTGAAGTACTCAGCAAAGCTGTTGG
Source organism: Pterula multifida (assembly GCA_900068985.1). NCBI lineage: Eukaryota > Fungi > Basidiomycota > Agaricomycetes > Agaricales > Pterulaceae > Pterula > Pterula multifida. The sequence goes on along the minus strand of CEMT01388901.1, from coordinate 12,661 downwards.
GCTTTGGCGAGAAGGTGGAGAGCTCGGTTGGGTGGATGTTCTTGCCGGGCCTTGTGAGTAAATCATATCCCTTTGCCACTTTCCTTGTCTGAATGCACCGTGATTGGCACTAATATTCCCTCCTCTTTCAAGGGCTTCGCTTAGCGACAAACGTTCTGAAAAATCTGCGAGGATTCGAACTCCCCCAAGAAGGGAAAGTATCTGAATGGATCCAAAGGGTCCTTCGCGACGAATCCTTTATGGCAACTTGCAGTGATGATGAAGTTTATATCAACTACTACAAAAAGTGAGCTGTTCACAGGAAGCTGGACTTTCATAATGTATACTTATCGGTATGCTTCAGGTACTTGCCACAATCATGAGCCCGAATCAGAGGTTGCCCCGCTGAAATTATAGCTCTGTGTATATGTATACATCAATTCTGTGAGAGGAATATAGATCTCTTACTTCAAGGAGCACTGGGTGTGAGGCTTGCGTATCGCACTGACTTGTCCGCCGCGTATATTCAGAGGTGCAGTCGTCGAAGTAAATGCTGGCCATGTTGTTTTCAGCTCATGATGCTCGAATCTCAAGCGACATATGTCCTTTATCGTAGGTCCTGTAGTGTTTCGCTTGGTCTGAGGCTAGCACTCCACTACCCCAGATCACATGTCCCGCTTGAATTCCGATTGATCCAGCGACATGCAAGATAGTGGACGAACATATCATACATTATGCACTGGACGTGCCCTCCAGACAGTTCAAAGACATTCCTCTGAAGCAGAAATCACATTGTTTGGCTCATGTTTCTGCCCGTTTGTGCAACGAGTCTGGGTAACCCTAGAATATCTCGAGTTACCGTACAAGGTGGTCGTCACCAATTGAATTCGTATTCACTACTTACTACTTTCCATATCAATTCAAATACAGTACTGTGTGTGGTGTTGCCATCCTTTTGTTGTGCATCTCTCACGTCCTCTGGTTTAGATGAAGGTGCTTCATTCGATCATCGGTGTTCCTCGAGCTCATAGGTAATATCTAGTTGACCCTTACAAGAAACCAAAGGAGCTACTAGAAATCTCTCCGAAAGGGCTTGTCCCCGCGATCATCTTGCACTCTTATGATCCTCCGCGTTCCCTGAATGACAGCGCGGTTATTATGGAGTACCTTGAAGAGTAAGTAGCGAACTCCCTGTGTGTTGAATGTAGAAAGCTCACTTCATACGTCCCGATGTGCTCGTAGCCTTGCGAAACATACTACAGGAAGATCTCTCCTTCCTCCAGCATCTGAACCATGTTTGTCGCCTATCAATATTCTTGTCAATCAATAAACTTTCTATAGATGCTCGTGCACTTGTCAGGCTTCAAGCGGATTATGTTTCCCGGAATGTCCATACCTTCTACAAATTTCTGCAAGCACAAACTACCACTGATCAGATCACAGCTGGCAAGGTTTTTGTTGAGATGTTGAGTGGAATGGCTAAGCTCCTTGAACGTGCTGAGCGCGAAACTACCGGTTCTCCTAACAAGGCCCTTGGTCTGTGGAAAGAAGATGGTGAACTTGGCTGGGTAGACGTTCTTCTTGGCCCCTGTAAGTGTTTATTTCATTTTTGTTTCGATTTCGGCATGATAAATCAGAAATTATAGGGCTTTTCAGAGCAACCAATGTCCTGAAACATTACCGTGGTTTGGATATTCCTTCCACTGGAATGGTTTCTAGATGGATCCTGCGCATCATCGAGAATGAGCATTTCGCGGCTACATGCAGTGACAACCAACTATATATTGATAGCTATGAAAGGTAATTTGAATCTTTCGCCGTGTTACGATACTAACATTTCTTTTCTAGATACGCCTTTAATAGACCAAACACCAGTCAAGTCGCAGACGCCATCAACTCTGGGAAACCACTACCTTGATCCAAGAAGCCTGAGACAGGATGTAATGAAGATGGATAGTATCACTGCTCTGTACAACTAATAGCGTCGCGCAATCCAAGAGAGACTGCCTTCCCGCAATTTCCCACCTCCACCCACAGGCGTGTGAGTTCTGTTCCTGGTTTGCTCCATCTCTGTGAAAAACTCGTGAACATCGCTTCTCCATAAGCCAGTAGCCCTTCTGGGGCTAACGCTCCTTCGCTCTTACTATTAGCCAACCTTTTCCCTCCATCTTCAAGAAGAGATTCGAGGCTCAAAACTCAACGAAGCAGATGCAGTCGCGGGAAAATGCTGAAACCCTTGATAGTGATATCAAACTACATGAGGAAGCTGAAATAGATCTTCATTCGTACCACGAGAAGAACGCAGGCAGACTAGTTATCTCACCTGAGTGAGTGCATTTCCTGATTGGCATGGGTCTATGACTCAGAAATTTATGAAGGGAGGCTAAGATAGAGCTAGGAGAGCATGTAGCCTCTAGGCTCAAGCTCACTGCCGATAAAACCAAGGTTCTTTGGCCACAACCGACTGATGACCCAGAAGACCCTCAGAATGTTTGTAACTTCACGTAGTCTACTCCTCGTCTATATAATGTGACATCCGTTGATCCAGTGGAGTGACCGTCGCAAAGCATTCCAACTCTTTCTCATCACAATAACTGCAATAGTTCCAGACTTTGATTCTGGGATTGGTGAGGTTTATATAGGAAGACGGTTTGGTATCTGACAGTCCGCCTTGGCTTGCCTTTTTCCAGGAATCGCTGCTTTGTTTCCTTTGGCTAAGCAATATGACACCACAACAGAGGTTATCAATAGTTTGACATCTAGGTCAGCCATGAATCTACTATCTCAAGTGTTCCAGCTGACTCTCAATCGTGCGCTCACTCAGCTGGAGTATATTCTTGATCGGTTAGCCTTTAAGCCCTCATATCTTTTGAACCTGATCGTTGCTCATTGTTCCAAGGATGGGGAGGTATTTTTGCTGTGATCTTGATCCGTCGTTATGGTCGTCTTCCCGTATTATTCTGGTCGCAGGTGAAGATGAACTCAGATAGCAGCACGCAGCCTCAATGTATTTATTTCTCATCGGTAGCTCTTGGGCCTCGGCTTCCTCATTGGGGCGACATTTGCTCCAAACCTTAGCACTTTTGCGGGTGTGTCAATTGATTTTGGTTGTGGGCCGCAACAACTGATGGATAGGTCGATACTACCAGGCATGCGGTGTCTGACTGCCTTCTTCTCGTCTGAAATTACCTCCGTTTCCTCTCTCTAAGGCTGATTACATTTTTAGCACGGCCCCCCAGGTCACAGTGAGTTCTTCCTATTCGATCCAGTACAAAGGATCACAGATAACTGCTATAGGGTCTTTATGTTGTCACCGACATGTATCCGTTCCATCTACAAGCCCGGATGGTGAGTGTAGCATATCCAGCATTCTAGGTCACTTATTGAGGTCATTTGTAACAGTTGAACATTTGGACGATGGGATGGCTATTGTCACCCTTGATTAGTCCATTCGTTTTTGGTTTTCTGGTGGCAAAAGCATCGTAGGTCCCTTTCTCTGCAGAAAAGGCGCGTCCCATCAACATTCCATTAGATGGAGGTGGTCCTACGGGATTGGGAGTATCTACAGCACTATAATTGTGCTCCTTATTGTATTTTTTATGGAAGAAACGTATCTCTCTCTCCTTTCCCTTTTGATTTGTCTGATCTTGCGATTGAAATTACTTTACAGAATGTTCGACAGGACTGTAAAGCCAATACCAGCCAGACCGACTACTGGCCTAAGATACAGGGTCGAAACACTTCTTGGACTTACTGGTTGGAAAATGGCAAGGTATCGGCCAGCTTGGAGGATAGCAGTCATTGCTCCTTTGAACGTAACTTGGCGACCGCATTTTCTCAGCGCACTCGTCTTCGAGGTTGGCACTTATGTTTTTTCATGTCCGTTTGACTTGACTGAACGTCTAGGCAATGGTCTTTGGATTTGGGATTGGGATAAATGTTAGCATCCAAATATTGCACACCAGTACACTTCATTGACTCTTAACATTCAAGGTCACTAACCCAGTTTTTTTGGGCCATTCCCCGGTGGGATTCGGTTTTTCTCAAACTGTCATCGCTGGTTTGTTCGCTTTGCCAATTGTGAATTTTATCTGAACACTCCTGTCTCCGTTTGTGATATTAATATTTGGGTATGTATACTAGGTTGCAGTCATCATGGGAGAAATTATTGGAAGATATCTGAATGACTGGTTAATGGAAGTCTCGATTCGACGAAACAATGGGGTCTTTGAAGCTGAAAGCAGGTTATGGTTTGTGTTCTGTATTCAGATATCTTGCTATATAAATGACGAAATTTATTATCTGAAAGGGCCTGTTATCCCGCTATCTTCATAAACGTCGGAGGTTTTGTTCTTCTCGGCAGCTCTATAGAGAAACATCTGGGAATTGGTATCGCTATTTAAGCTCGTTTTGGGTTCATTGGAGCTGAGACCCCAGAGCATAGGTGCATTTGCTGTGGGTTGGATGGCAGCAGAGATTGCTAGGGTGATTACCACAGTAGCGATTTGTGAGTAGGTTTTATCCATCGGCATCATTTCATTCAGTTCACAATTGGAAATCCACAGATGCGTACTGTAATGATTGCTTCCCAAGGCACCAAGTATGATCTGCTTCGACCTTCGAATATTCAATCACTGATTTATTTCAGGGAGAAATCAGTGCCATGATCAATTTAGCTCGCACTCTAGGAGGTGAATGTACTATGTGATCCTTTTTGGCGCTCGTTCTAATCATGTATCCAGGTTTTGGTGTGGCATTCTTTCAAGTTCCTTGGGCTACCAAGAATGGTGCTTTGCAGGTGTTTGGAGTCGAGGCAGCGTAAGTCAGCCTAACTTCATAGCTGATGCTTGATGCTTGATGTTCAACTTTAATTCAGCATTCTAGTTGGATTATTTTTATTTATCATTCCCCTTTTACAGCTGAAAGGACGTTTTCTTAGGGCAAGTCCATATCCTGTCATTCGCATGTCTATTTCACTTCAATCCTTTCCAGAAACGATTTTCTATGTAGCCATGCCAAGCAGTCTTGGACTCCCTATGCATACATGGTTTTCTTCCAAAATCAATGACAATTATGTTATCATGAGTTTCTCCGCTGAGCACATTTGAACCTTTTGGAGGCGGTATAGTGGGAAAAGGAGCTCACTGCTCATGGCATCGCTTCTCTGAATAAAATCATATATGCTCTACTTAGCTTTGCTACCCCATTACTCGTCCTGATCCGTTAACAAGCACGGTGTTGATGATGAATGAGGCAGGATAGCACAATGGGATATCAACTTCTATTGATGTACTAGGCGTCTCCTCACGGAATGTCAAGTCGGCGTATGGTTCCTCATCGTTCCAAATAAGGCGGAGCTCTTGGCAGGATCTGACACAGTGGCCTACCGAAATATCACAAGATATGAGCAGTAACTTGACCAAGTTGCGTGTCTGAGGAGTGAAGTATCTTGCTTCGTAGATACGTAGTTTTGTCGCTGTGGGTAGAGAGTTATGGAGGAAAGCAAGTTCACACACTGCGTGAGGGCGTCTTAAACACTGAGCGATTGAAGGAATTGGAGAGAATCCTATCAGCAATTGCATGTTGTGGACGTTGTGGCATATCCACTGGAAGTGCACCTTTGAAGAGTACGTTCTCCAGTTTTGGCGAGGTTAATAAGAGTCTGACCAACCATTGCCACAGGGTGGGGTGGCCAGCGAGGAGAAATAAAGGTGGACAAGATTGGGGAAGGAGCATCCACTGTCTCGGACTGCGTCCCAAGGAATTCTGCAGTCCTGCAGTTCGAGGATTTGGAGATCAGGCTTCGGGGACATCAGCAGATGGGAAGGGAGTGGTAAAGGACCTGCAGCACACGTTACAACGATAGATCGAAGCAGAGGAGCACAATCAGATGATATATACGGTAAAGGCTCTCCAAGAAGACTACTGTGCAACTCCGTCAGCCGCTTGGGATCGAGTAAAGTGGGGAGCAGGTCAAAGGGAGGTAAATCACGGTAAACCCTAAAAGAAATCGGAGCTCAGCTGGACCTCGCTACCATCTCATGTAGGTGCTTGCAGGGCTTCAGTGGGATGCACACCCAAAATGATGGGCAATTTAGCAGTGCGACCGCACACCAACGGCCACACACCATGGTCAACTCCACATGTCTTTTCCCAGGGATTGCCCCAAATTCAGCATGATCCTTGAGATATACGCGAACACAATCCACAAGAATATTCGACAGTATGTCAGGTGGAAGATTACCAATTTCGGTGTGCTCGTTTCTAATAGTTTTTAGAGCGCGGATATAGTCTTCAGCTTCCGAAATGAAATCATCGATGCTCTGACGAGCAGTAGCTTTGGATACGTTTTTAACCTAAAACGGATGTCATGGGTGGGAAAAATAGTGTGTCTGGGCATAGAAGATTTCTTCTGCGAGGATCGGCACTGACTAGTACTATACTGTGTACTGTGTACTAAGTGGGTGATACTACACCTCTGTGGTAGTGTAGCTGATCTTCGAAAATTGAGCAAGATTGGACGTTTCTGGGTGACCAACGAGAAGATCAGAACAATCCCAAGCCAGACTGTTTTCCCTGAGAAATTCAATGAAAATGTCCATGAAATACATGTAAGAAAGGAATCTACCTATACCCGGATGGCCGCTCAGTGTAGCAGGATTAGAGATGGGGTCGACAGTCGACTTTAAGTTTCAAAGGATCACCCAATGCATGTGTCAGTCCCAAGCGCTTGTTATTACTGTCTAGTATTTCTTCCGACTGTTGTGCAGGCCACTCGTCCGCGTTAGCCTTCATTCCAAGTTCAGGATAGTCTTCCAGGGAATCCGCGTTATTTCATGATCACTACTAACTTAGTACAGTAGCAAGGATGATAATTATCTGCTGATCACCTCTTGACTTTGGGAAAGGTAGTCAACAGATGGTTCATTGAAATTGCGCTCGCCACTCAATCCATTACATTCCATTAATAGATATAGGTATAATCGAACAGAGGACACAAGTTACATATTGAAAAAACAACCGCAAATCGACTAGTTTGAGAAGAGCATTCGGTAAATGCGGACATAGAGTGGTGCATCAGCACGTTCCGCGCGGTACTGAGAATGTATAATTGAACTTTGAATCAAATAGGGGGATTACAACGAGACTTACTGCTCTCATATCCTCAACGGTCAACCAACTCTTACGTCCGGACTGCATGAAGTGACCCATAAGTCTGATTTGAATTTGAAAATACACAGAAATACTCACATCCAAATCAATTTCATGGGCTCGCAAGGGGGTCCTACGCTGCCAGGCATACCCAATGATGTAGAAGAAGATCATAACAGGTGCAGCGAGATAGGCCTCTGTAAAATTGGTTAATTGATAGTGGAAAGTCGTTCAGCAACAATCGTACTGAAGAATGCTTCGGCGGTCTCTTGCCCACCTCCCGTGCCCCCAACTGGCCATATAGCCTTAGGATACGCGTATCAACTTAAATTCAAGTGACAAGGAACCAAGTAAAGTTCATCGTACCACGTAGAACTGAGCAATCAGAACCAACACAACCAGGATTAGACCAAACCAAGATCCATAGACGCCACCAAGCGCTTGAAAGGGTAGCTCCTCGACCGAATGTCCCTGCTTCTTCCATGCGGCACGGAATCGGATACTAATAATACACATGAGTCTAATCTTCAAGTTTCAAGGATCCCATTAACGTACTGGCACAAACAGATGGATCCCCAGGTGACAAGGGTTGAGAGTCCAGAGATAGCGACGAGCCAGTCAACTGAAATCCCCATAAGGATTGTTGCAAGGTACAAACAAGTATAGAGAGAACTCACAGACTTCGCTGCCCTTAGCAGCAACATTGATGTAGGCAAGGGGAGCAAACAGTAAAATTAGAATGACAGAGAATAATGGACGGGAAGACTTGTCCACTTTGCAATGAAAAGATATTAGTTTAATCGCGGGACAATCAATCCAACAAAAAGCCAACCATAAGTGAACAATCTGGGGGCGTAGCCGGTCTCTGCAAGGGCGGTGAGGGTACGAGATCCGGCGTAGACGCAAGAAAGGCCAATAGAAAGAACAGAGATGCAGATAGTCGCATTGACGAGGTCTGAAGAAATGAAAACGGCCCGGGTTATCAATTGGGAGTCTACTGCAGCCGAGAGGGCCACTTACGATTCAGTCCGCGAATGTGAGCCTTGTCAAGAGTAATAACAAAAGGAGAGATATCTAATGGAACCTAATCAGTTTTGATAGCACAAGCTACAACACTATTACTCACTTGCGCCTGTGCCGTTGAAGAGGCGGTCGTCATCGTATGCCACGAGTAACCCAATGATCGTGAGAGATGTAATGTAGATGAGTGTCTACGGTGATTCGGATTAACTGATTGGGAAGACCAAACTAGAGTTGTCTACTCACGATACGCCAGAAAGTACCCTTGACAGCGGAAGGCATGGTAGCGCGAGGATTCGGGGTCTCAGAAGCGGCAAGGCCGACGAGCTCGGTACCAGCTGTGTCAACAGATATTGAGATTCAACCGGCAGGGACTTACGCCGACTGTACATACCGAAAGAGAACGCAGCTACATAGCAATGGGATTAGAATAGATTTCAAGGATGAGACAAACCAACAAACCAGTTACAAACACGGCACAGACGCCCTTGAAACCATTGGCAAAGGCTCCCGGATTCGACCAGTACCGACCACCAATGTATTCATTGTATTCGCCAGAGGATGGTCCGCCACCAGTTATGCAGACGCTGGAAACATAATCATAATCATTTCCCGATTCGCATTAAATAACGAGAAAACACTAACATCCCGATAAGGACAAACATGACAACGACGGTCAATTTCAAGCACGAGGACCAGAACTCTTCCTCTGCGAAACCAAGGGTGCCGAATAAACTGACAATGGCTACAGGATATGTTAGCGTGTTCGCCTCTCATTCTGGCCTTCCTTGAAGAAACCTACTGATCACAAGCCAGAATACAGTGATCCATCCCGCTATGGGTACATCAGAGGTCCAATACTGCACGGTCGTACCGGCGACTGTAATTTCCAGTGGAAGAACAATAGCCCATTGAAGGAAGTAGTTCCATCTGTTGGACAATCAGCGAGATAGAAAGTGAGATACGACAAGAAAGCTTACCCCATAGCGAAACCGAAACTAGGGTCCAAGAAACGAACAGCGAGGGTATAGTAACCACCAGAAACCGGGTATAGAATAGACATTTCACCAACAGCTTGAGTGACGCTGATCATCATCGCACCAATGATGATCCAGGCAATTAAAATGCCAGCGGGACCACCAACGCTGAGGGCATTCCCTGAGCCAACGAATAGACCAGTACCAATACTTCCACCTGAAGGTAGCAAAAAAGTTTAGGTAAATTCCATTGTAGCGGTCTGAGGACCTACCAACGGCAATCATGGTGAGATGTCGTGGCTTCATCTTTTGCTGAAGCATAGGATTATCCGCCAAATGCTTCTCGAGGTTCGCCAAGTGGTCAGCCCCAGCGACAACTTGACCACTAGGAAGAAAAAAAAAGTAAATACCAGGTTGAGGAAAATGAGTGAAAATGTACGTACCCGGTAGTCCCAGGAGCCCTCTTGAAACTCTCCAAAGAGAGACCTAGACGGGTCCAAATGGATTCCTTAGAGGGATCATAGAAGGTGGGGTTATGATTATCGTCAGAGTCGACGTCCACTGACGCAGTGACCTGGTCAGCGCCTTTTTCGTAGTCCTTACTCATTGCAGAGATAGGCAAAAAGGAAAGAAGGGGGAAACTCCATACCTGGTGGTACTACTTATTGAATCTCGAACAGCCCAAGGAGCGGACAACGATCTACCCGGTCTCCAATTCATTTTTGCAAAGTATGAATTCATAGGATGACGCCAAGAAATCCACCCCACACCGTTGGATAGAGTTCATCGGTCATCATATCGCCAGCCCGCGTGACACCAGACATACATTGTTTCAGCAACTCTGCTGTATAGAGGATATATGTACCCGAGGCCTGAACACTGGAGGTTTCCTCAAGCCTGGCTAGTATTCCTTGGGACTTAGAAGCTTCAGCGAATGCAATCACAGTGAGTATCAAGCTTAGTAGCGAGGTTCTCAGTGCCTACTTGATGTGTCATTTTCAAACTTGTTGGCCAGTTCGTGGATCTGTGATCTGTTGATCAGATCTTGCAGAGATCACCAGAAACGGAGAATGCCCTTTGTTAACGTATATCGGTGTTCGTGAGCAGCAAGATTGTTTCCTCGGGCTGCGATAAAGTTTATCTTCAGCTAGTGCTTGAATTGGTGTTACAGGAACCGTGCTACAAGTCTGATCTCTTCGGGAAACCTCAGTCCCCATTTGAAATGGCTTGGTTTGCTCATTGTGTTCTTCAACGAGCAATGCTGCGAGCCGTTTTAACGAGAGGCTATGCTGGAAAAGAGTATCTTGAATACATCAAGCGCCACTATGCTCGCTCTTTACTGTATGTATGTAATGACTTCTGGTCTGAAGTCAGCCCGAAGTGATTGTGACTTGTGAGCTTAACCTCCTACCTCCGTTCTTGCCACAAACCCTGGAAAGCTAAATCGCTAAACCGGCGCTGTGGCAAAGTACAGTCTAAGAGACTAGATCATAGAGGGCTATAGAACTCTAATGATGTCGTATTGTCGTGGGACCACTTGCCTGCGGAAGGCTCCATTGAACTGAAAAGACGCCCTAGCCCGATATGAAATGTTTCGCTGAGTCTCTTCCATTGGTGGCACTCGATGTTGCATCTTTCTAACGCTAGCCTTGACTGAACAACTAGTTCATGTCTGCATCTGGCTGGCACTCTAGCAAGCGGGTTCTTCGGGTAGGACCAGGTCATCTACTCCAGACCTCGAAAACTCGATAACTCGATTCCACGCTAAGCCGCTAGCCAAGCTTCCACAGCTTTTATCAATGTGTTCTTGTTCCTTGGTATCGATGGCATCAGTAACCCGGACTTTTCCCGATGGTTTATCAGGCAACGCAATCGCTCGAGTAGATAGACGACCACACGGTACTTTATCTGTGCGTCCCGCCATTATCATTGGGTTCTGATGACGATGGATGCAAGGGCCCGGAACCATCGCAGCCCTGAGTCGCAATGAGAATGTCTGTTGGACTAAATATACTGCCGCAGACAAAAAGATCATGAGCATTGAGGTCTAGTTCTGCTGAACCGATGATGGAAATTGGTTCCTTGAACAAGATCATTCACCATATGACAGGACAATGTTACGACATCGCTTAGTTGGAAGTCCAGTTCAGTCGCCCATTTCACGAGGTGATTGCGAACCAGGGGAGAGGCTGGGAGAGATCAATTACTGGTCGAGTCCGAGGACTGAGTACTGAGTACTGAGTTACCGAGTATTGAGAAGTCGCTCAGTTGCATACATAGATAGAATAATTGTATCCTGGACATATCGGCACAGGCAGGCTAAAAATAAGGGTTATTATATGTGATACGTATTGAGCTAGTCCGAATACAACAGTTACGTTCATCCTCAGTCCTGGCGGTCAGTCACCGATGTGTCTGGGAGCTCGAGTTGCAAAGCTCTCGCCTCGGCGAGGATACTGGCAGGTAAGATGATTGAAGAGTTACAGCCTATAGAGCACCCATGATTGTTTAGATCCTAACGCATATATTCCAGTTGTGAGATGGGCTTTAGTTGGCACATACTTGGAAATCCATTCAATGGCACAAGAACGCCATCGGATCAGAGATGGTCGATGACTAGTGACTATCCATTGGAATTCATGTCGCTTCAGTTCAATACTATTTGATCATACAGAGGTGAATCGCGTGACGCCTTCATCTTGTGGCTCGGGTTGGTATCGCGACGTCCCGCGATGAAAAAACCACGCCAAGGGATAGGATGGACGGGATCAACAGGATTTCGGAGGGAAATCCTGGTTGATAGGATCAAGTGGATGGATCATCAGCCAATGGGTTAAGTTTGATTATGAAGATATGAAGGCTCACCGACCTCGATCTACCTCGACTGATTCATACGCAAACCAGGAGAAGGTCTGATAACGAAAGAATCAGACTTGATTCCATAGAAGTGGACAGGAGCTATGTATTCTTATTCTGTCTGACTGGTGACCGCAAGGGCATGTAATAGTAACTTGGGTTGATTGAAGGACAAAAATTTGTGCCTCAGGCCTAAGCTTGAGGCAGGAGTCAGGTAAGAGCTTCGAGGACTCGTGACCCAGGATGTTGATAGTGGCTGCACCAGTGGGGATTTCGCCTTATCATTGTCAAGCCAAGCAAAGAGAGGCTACATACTGATCCGTCCGTGCCTGATCAACTAACAAAAATATCCTTATTTTCCAATAAGCAGGCACCACGATAATAATAGCCCCCTCGGTACTTCACCCGGCCCCGGAGCATCCAGGAACTGTACACTCCATCATGGAGCCAATTTGATCAGTGTGAGCTGAATTCACACCACAGTGCACATCGGTGTTAACAGTGACAGGCAAGGGAGCAAAGTACCAACAACGCTGGTGCCTCGAAAATGATATTCTTGAACCTCTCAACTTCATTGGCATAGGATGCTCAACAATGAAGCTGTTGCCAGCAAGTTTCAACAACAGAGTCTGATCAATATTGGCAATTAGGGTCTTTCAAAGTTAGCATTATTTTTG
>CEMT01388900.1:1185-14241 GCA_900068985.1 Pterula multifida | reverse complement strand
AAGAAAAGATGATGCCTGTTACGCACCATTCTCTGAATTCAAAAAATATTGTATCAAATTCTGCATGAGATTGTCCTGCTGAGCCATGTTCCTCTGGAAATTAACCATCTCGACTAAGACATCCTGGTAACTTCGCTCGAGATTGCGAAGGTGTACACTCATGTCGTCATGGGCTTGGGTCAGTCTGTCTACTTGATTTTGTAAAGCCTCTACTTGAGGTGTCGATGAATAGGATCCAGGAGGCGTTGTTGACATAGCGCGTGACGAATTCATTGGTTTACGCTGTGTTGGCACCTTTCGCTTGATGTTCTCTAGCGCATCACGCCTGTCGGCATGGAAATCAGGATGTCTGAACGTCCAACTCTGGTAGTAGTGTCAACGCCGGTCAGAAGAGGTAGTCATAGAGATCTTACATGCTCTCCATACTGATTGTCATCGGTATTTTTCACCTGAAGATATAGCTGTGTGAGAGTCGGGAGGTGGTATCGGGAATGGGTCAGCTCACTTTATGGAAATCATATTTGTTCAGCTGCCGAACAAAACTAGCAAAATTTGAGTGTTTGAACATCCGTGGTAATATGGATTTTGTGAACTCGTTCATGTCCTAGAAAGAGTAAATTGATTACACTCTCTCGGATAAGAAATTTGATACTGACTTTGACAACAAAACAATCGCCCTGTGGGCCCCATGAAACTACATGCTGGACGGATTGATCCTCCAACATCCTATGGGAGTCAGAGATCGTCAGTAATAACACCAGGTGTTAAGAAAAATAATCACGCACTTGTAGAGCTTCTTCACAAAGTCACTTGTGGAAGCCATCCCGTCTTCAGCGGCGTTAGAAGAATCTATGAAATTCTGAGTTCGCTAGAAGCCATAGATGCCCGGAAACTTACGCTTCAGGTTGTCTGATTGTGGGAGTATTGTCTGCTGGTGGTGAACTGACCCAGTCGAAGAACGACGGTCAATGGGCCAGGACTGGTGATCGGGAATGTAGGACGCGGAGGAAGGCGGGGGCACGTGAGGCGGATAGGAATCTGGAACTAGATGAGGGGCGCTTCCAGTGTTGGGAAGCTGCGCGCGTCGAGTCGCTGAATACAGGGCTGAAGAGGATGTTGAAGAGGATGGTATGAACTGGTTGTTTCCGTACAATAGATCTGCTCTTGCGATATCTCTAAGACTGGGGCTAGATTGTGCAGAGTGATCCCGAGCCATTTCCTGGATTTATAAAGCGAGGGGGGGATCCGGGAGGGCACAAGGCTGTAGATTGGATACGGAACAAAGTTCACAAGGAGGAGAGGGGAAAGAGAAAAAAGATGAAGCGGTCAGTCTACAGAGCGCCCAACTGAAAAAGTCCTATCAATATATATACTTTCCTCAGACTTGCCTCAACGACAGTTAACTACGCCCACTTCAATCTATCCGTCTTCACTGCTTTCAATTCCTACTCCCCCCTCTCCATTTCATCCCAAGTCTCCTTCTTCGACTGTCTAACTTCGCACTACAATACCTCCACACACCATTTTCTCCTCCATTGGATTTTTTCTTGTTGCTTCCTTTACTCCTCTCTTAAGGGGTTTTCCCCCAAAAACGAAGCCAGGCAACTATCACGATCTAGGTACGGTCTCGCCCCTGAGGTTCTAGCCCGATCCATGCACGTGATGCGATTAGCTCAAGTAACTTGCATAATATCAGACACCCTGTGAAAGACCACGGTCTGATCCTTAGCAGTGGAACAGTTTGACATCTGTGTCGGGTTTTATTGCGAGGTGATAGGAACAGAATAGGACTTAAGCACTCGTAAGCAAGGAGGGATTTGGACATGCGATCGGGTTTCTTCAGCGCCACGGCAAGTCAAAGGTCCCGTGATCACGGATTCTGAATTCGAGTACTGAATGCCACTTGCAAGTGTTTGAAAGACAATATAGTAGACGTTGTCCGAGGCTAAGCTGAAGTGCAATGAATGCTGGCTGTATCTCGTAGACAGCATGGACACGTGGAAGGATCCGATGAAGTTTATTTTCCGACATTGGTGCGCTCGGAGAACTCTGAGGCACCTCCGCAAAAGAGAATCCCTACGTGGTCACTGGTGAGATTGAAAATAGATACGAATCCGAGAAAAAATGATCAGACGGGTAAAGTACCATTCCGATGACACACGTATTGATACCAAGGATCGAGCTCACTTGAGTGACTTGAGCAGGTACTAGTAAGCAGGAGGGAGTGACCATCGACGTTGAATGGTGTCGATAAACTGAGAAGGAAAGTGTGACACTGCTTTCTCAGCGAGCTGCTCTAACAACGTTCGACGATGGTCCAGACCATCGCAGGTAGCGAAAGGTGAACCCGATATCGACCGCTGCCGCTCTCCGTAAACTTCCTTGTGAGCAATGAAAAAGGGAACAATGAGACGACAACTTAGTTATTTCAGGCTTTGATCGACAATCACGATACTCCAGTGAGATAAATGATGCTCATCATCTTGAATGGAAGACAGGGCTGGTAGCGAAGACTGAATGGCTACCATAGCGTTGGCTCATTCAAACTCAGGTGGACATAGATAAACTCGCACAAAAAAGTAAAGCAATATATTTACCCTTCAATCTGAATTGGCCTCAGGTACGCATTCAAGAACCACGAGATTTATCATGTCCCATACTCCTCCAGGTGTAGCCTACAGACTAGTAGAGCACCCGTTGTTTAGAATCAATTAAGAGACTCTTGTGACAAGTCAGTCAGGCCAAAGATATTAAATAAACGAGTTGCGGGATCACTGACTCGGGGAAGCGGTAAGCATGCAGACAGCTCCAACGTCTTAGCTGATTGAAAATTTTTAAGATACCCCTTCCTTTCGATAGGCAAGGAAACCCGAAAATGAGAATAGATTGCGTTGAATGAAGAGAAACAATTTGATTCTTGCAATAACGATGATCAAGCTCATGATCCACAGTGCCTATCATAATACATACTTTGATAGAAGTACTCTCAGCTCTGCGTTTTCGTACGTGCATATGAAAAGAGTTACCTATAAGGGCGTCCTCTCTTAACCATCACATTGATGCAAGGATGTTTTTAGAACAAGGGAGGGTGCAAAGATAATATAGTAACACACTGCCCTTCCACCAACACCTCAAAAATTTCACGGTTTTGACACCGGATGGCATGTTGACTTTAGGTAACGATATGATGGGTGTTAAGAGAGAGGGAAAAAAAAAAGGGGGAAGATCCACGAACAATGGAATAACGAAGGCACCGTTTTTTTTCTGTTAAGTAGGCGCGGGGAAAAGTCGTCGGAAATAGGCATCTGTCAGTAAGACAGCTTGAGACCGCGGTGTGTCCGACCGAGAATAAGGGACCAACCTCACAGAGTTGAAGGAAGGAAGAGGTCTGTCAGGGGAGCATCGGGACATCGAATAGACATCGGAGGAAAGGATCGGAATATAGAGTCGATATTCGTCAGTCTGCCTGAGCACTGTGTCAACGTCGCAGACAAAGAACTGAATACCATGAGCAATTTGAAGTCCTGTGATATGTATAGATAACATAACTCTTAGGGCGGTTGTTTCCTGTTTGTCAATTACGAGTGTAAGTCATGTCAGTCTCATGGGGATGAATTTCAGCGCGATGAATCAGTGTAGCCGCTAGCAATGTCCTCCCAGCATCCAGGCAGTGCACGATCACGTGTAAGAACGCGCCCTCTGTCGGTCGTGCCAATTTATGTTGTAGGGGAATGTATAGGGTCCCTGATCAACAGAATAAAAGCTGAGGAGGGCGTATATAGCATTGTACCAGAGTACAAAATGCATTGGCTGATCAGCTAGCCTGTAATCCAAATTGGCAACCCCTCGATACCCGCTCCTCCGTGATTTCAAAGCATTCTGGAAGACCTGTATCCTCCCAATTGCCTCCCAGGATTAGCTTAGCCATAGCAGGAGCACATAGAGGGATGTGCGCCATACCTGAATTGATTGAGATGTTTCATCAGTATTTGTTTAACACTGTTACACTTGGGGACTTACCATGTCCATTGAAGCCTGCAATGATGAACTGGCCAGGCAAAGAAGGTACAGCTCCGACGAATGGAACTCTATCGTATGTCTGCATCAAATTAATTCCTCAGGTTCGCCACTTATTGACGAAGGGAAACAAGATCGCACAAATCCTAAGATTCCTGTCCAACCATATTCATGGCCCTCCCCCTCCACTAAATTTGCCTTGTCAATGCCGAAAATGTCCTCGAAGCTACTCACAGTCTCAACAGCTATTTCCTTGCTCCATGTTCTGTCGTCCTTCGTTCCCTTAATCTCCTGCTTTAGTCTCTCACTCATCCCAGGGTTTTCGCGGCTTGTGCCCAATACAAGCGACCCATCGCTAGGTCGCTGAACAACCGAGTAGAAATGAGTGAGAGAAAAACGGAGAGAATATGAATGTGTGAGCATAGATGATCCCACCATAACTTTTGGTGGAATGTACTTCTGTGCTTGTGCCCGCCACAAAGTGAACAAAGGGAAGAGACGGGGAAGTAATGTTGGTGCAAAAGCATTGGTGGCATGCACTACGACAGGAGTCAAGATAGATCCACTATGTGTATTCACAGACCACAACGAAGAAGATCCAGTAACAGATGTGACTGGGGTATGTGTGAAGAGTGATAGGCCTAGGGCAACTGCTTTGGCAAGGATTGCCTGACATAACTTGGATGTGTGCAGCGATGAAGCTTGCCACTCGAAGGCGCCGAGTGCGCCAGGGACACGGGTGGCCTCGACAAGATGAAGTTAGCAATAATCAAGTTGCTAGGGCAATCATTCCAAGGGTTCCACACCTTTTGAGCCTCATTAGCCGGAAAGAAAATGATTCCCTCTGTGTCACCACCAGCTACCTTGTACTCCTCCATACTGGTCATGGCATACTCATAGAACTCATTGCTCAGGATAACATCGAATGTTTTGCAATAATTGAAGTCACAATCAATTTTATACTTCTCAATGAATTGTTTAAGGAATGCAAGGGCCAACTTTTCATGTCGGATAATCTTCATCGCTTGCTCTGGGCCATGAATCCGGGAATAGGCGGAATAACCCCGGAAAGCATCTGCAGAGGAACTTGTACAAGTAATGTTGCTTGCATGACTTAGAACGCACCTGGCCTGCAATGTCCAGCATTCCGACTGCTAGCCCCGGAACATGCCTCCCTTGCTTCAAGCATAACAACGTTTTTTGGTCCGTTGGGGGCGTTGAGCAGCTCAAACGCTGTAAGTACACCAGACAGACCTGATCCGATTATCACAGTATCTGTCGTCTTGGGCAGAGCCCCTGCTTCCGAGGCATTGGTCAGAACCGAATTTCGAGTTGTCCGTTGCCAAAAAGATAGACAGGGTTTCTGAATCGGTAGACCAGGAGGAGGGAGATCTAACGAAGACATGAGCGCAACTAAGGATTTATGGCTGCGTCACGGTGAGAAAGCAACCCCACGAAGCTTATGGCTGATCAGCTCATCTGCAAGATCTTTCATTATATAATCGTTTCTATCTCTAGATCTATGAATCATAGCCCTGCAGAAAACTGAGAATATTGAGTGTTACAATATCATTATGAACAGTGACTCTGAGAGGGTTGGACAAGTTCTATGTCAGAACCCCATTACTACCCCTTAGTTTATAATTGGAAAATAATGGAAAACTGAAGAGATATACCTTGTGTTTTTATAAAAAAATCCAAGTGCACATTGAGCATCATTTCAGATATCCATAATTGGACCAAATACTGTAGGTTTAGAAAACAAAAWTTAAAAAGATTTATGTCTTTATCATAGTTTCAACTTTCTATCAACACAAGGACCCTACAACCAATACATACACAGAAATTTGGGTTTTTTGTTTGTTGTTTCCAAAAATTATTATTAATTAATAACTAGCCTTGTGTTTTTATAAAAAACGAAGGCGGCCAGGCAAGGATGTACCATGTATTATGAGGCAAGATGATGTGAGGAGCACAGTATAATTACCAAGGATGTCATCTCCGCTGGTAACTTTGTCTACTTCCATATTTACCTCCATAACCAAAGCCATTATCATAGTCTACAAGTGTGTTGAATTAGATAGGAAGTGAATATCAATAGAATGTACTCGCATGTGCTTGTATCTCTGACTTGAGAGATTCCAATAGCATCGGCAAGGTTCAGATATCCTTCCAGGTTTACTCCTTGACTGCAGCTAGCCACTTGAGTGTTGGGGTTAGTGCAACGTGCCCGGCACCAAACGCATGTTAATTCCTCGCCGCTCAGCCTTTTCGACTTGTCCCCTAAATTAGAAATGTGAGACCACCTTGCTTTAGATGGAGAAATATAGCACTAACATTGCTTGAAGCAATCCATATGGAGAGCATTACCACAGCTTTCGCAGAAAAAAAGGGAGTCTTCTGGCACGCCATCCATGCTCTCATAACATACAGGACAATCGTCTCCAGGTCCAGGAATTCGCCGGTGACTTTCCTTTTTTGGACTGGAAGCAGGCTGCTTGCCTGTAGCATGAGCGTGGGCTTCAGTGACCCGCGGATCTACAGCACTACCCGGAGTGATTGGCGCACGATCGAAGATATCCCGTAGTTCTTCAGTAAGAAGTGCTCTATGTCAAGGCCATCAGTTCGATGTTAAAGAAATCAGGGTCGGAGTAATGTGCATACTTCTGATACCAATGACTTGATGTGGTATGAACCTGCAAAACTAGCGAAACAGAAATCTCAGTACCACCTAAATTGAAAGGAATTTTTTTTTAAACCTTTCAGGAAGACGAAAAGCTGGATGATGTTTCAGATAAGGTAGGAATTTGGGTAAAGTTACGAAAGTACTGACAATATGCTTGCAGTGGTTGCCTTTCAGCGCGTCAGGGCCTGAGCGAAAATGAAGTTTAAATCAATCCACAAGATGGAAAGCTCCTGAAGCCCTACAATTACATGACGGTCGATGATCAATCGTAACAGTGTAGCACTTGCAGAGTTCAAGTTTGAATATAATGTATGTTGAGATTAGAAAAGAACTGACATTGCCAGTAGAGCCAAGTACACTGAATTCTTCCTTCAGTTCACCTTGAATTCTACGTCGATCTATCATGTAGAATCTACAGTGATATAATCAGGTTTATCAACACAGGACCTTTGTATCCGTTAGTGACGTAGTACATACCTCTGGGACATAACTCTTTGTACTCTGTCCATGATGTTCTGCGGGCATTTTGGCTTGAATATAGCACCTCGCTTTTCAGTTGCTTGTGTGGTGGATTTCTTCTTTGAGGAGGTCCTAGTACTTGCTCCAGCTAACGAAGGAGTTGATTTAGTCTTCCGTCGTTTCGTGCTAGAGGACTCGGCTGAATCCTCGACCAATGTATGTCCTCGTTTCTTTGAGGTCAAAGAACGCGTCAAAGAGCTTTGGCTATGCGTAAGGCTCATATCAAGCTATTGCAAACACCAGTTGGCTTAAGATGAACAGTGAAGTGACAGAGAACTATTAGAGTTCACGTGTTCGATGTCATTTATAATTAATTTGCATGTCGAATGGTCCTGTAGCTACACCGAGTTATAAACATAATCACAGATTTCCTGAAGCATAAATTATCATGTTATGTAGACTAACAAAATCAGAGGAGATGATTGATCATCCAAAACAATACAGAGCCGAAAAGGAGCAAGAACAATGATATCGAATAAAACCAACAAAAGAAAGTCGAGTGAGCGTAGAGCACAACGTCCAGCGTCATGATTTACTAAGAACCTTCTTGAGATCTTCGCTAGCCTTTTTTACCGTATTTGAGACAAGCCTTGGGTCTGGTCCTGCAATAGAACTATTCGAGGGTTTTGTTGCTGAGTTATGGGCCGCAACAGCTCTCAATAAGTGTGCGTTGCTTGTCCGTCTTGTCACACTTTTGATGCCTTTCTTAGCACGGGTCCCCATGTCAACACTGTTAGTCCTCTTCAAAAAAGGGCTAGGAAGATTTTCCTCGTCATTAAGGTCGTATATTGGAGGAGGAGGTAGCACGATTGAAGATGTGGATGCAGAGCGTGGTTGATGGAGATGAGGGTGAGGTAATGGCTGGACGGCGGGATCTGACTGCGACGTGGTTTGTGCAGGTCCAGGTCTAACAGCCTTGCCTGTACGTATCGATGGCCTGCGAATTCTGGTCGGTCGAGAGGATAATCCAGTATCTTTGTTTGTGGGCGTTGATGCAGTAGATGACGACGGAGATGATGCGTTGCTAGATCCAGCGTTTTTCGACCTCGGCCTTTCCTTTTTGGAAGGACTAGGCGGCGGGCTATGGTCGCTTTCATCAGCACTGTCACTAAGGCCATTATATCCGTCGTCGGGCTTCTCAAAAATCCTGGAAAAGTCCATGCCAACTTTAGGTGAGTTTTCAAAGACACTTATCAAATCAGCCGGTGATGGAGTAGCCAAGGCAGTCTCTGGAGCTGGCGTAACTAGAGTCTCGCCAGTGCATGTGAAAACAACGCCGCGCATTGCAGAACCATGTATCATGGTATTCGCAGTGTTACGAGTAAGAGGCGTTTGGAAGTGATTAGGCAATACCCGTTGGCGAGGTGTTGGTATTACCTGTGCACAGGGAGGGGATTCCTCGTTCGTCATCCTAGCCAGCAGGTTCTTCACTTCTTCGAGGGGACCTTTATCCCTGCGCCCTAAACTAAAGTCAGTAATCAGGTCACCTCCAGCGAATGAGCGCTAAACATTCACCAATGGTCACGTCCTTCTCTTTAGCCTCCCATGATCGTATTTTCTCTTCGATCTCGGCTTTGGCTTGAACTATCCAGTTTTCCTCTTCTTTCAATTCTTCTACTCTCTTCATGATATATTCTTCCTTCTCGCGAATGATTGTTTCATTCTTCCGAAGGGCATCACAGAGCATCTCCTCTCTCTGCCTTACAGCTTGCATGATTTCCTCCTCTCGTTTATTGCTGGCCGCCGAAACCTCTTCTTCTCGCTGCATTACTAATATTCTTAGTTCCTCCTCTCTTCGAGAGACAGCATCGCGGATGAGCTGATCTTGCTGTGAAACTAGGTGCTTAAGGCGTGAAACTTCTGCATCCTTCTCGGCTAACGAGGCAAGGATTGAGGCTTCTCTAGAGTTCAGGTCCTGCTCCCGTGCAACCAATTCACGCTCCTTTGCTGAAACAGTGGCCTTGTGTGATTTCACAGTGTTGAGCCTGAAGGAAGTCATGAGCAGATAGACTTAAGGATTAAAATTTCAATAGCCACATTTTTTCAGTGTCGCTCACTTTCATCACCAACTCGAGGCGCTCATGTTGGAGAAGTTGAGCAGCGGACGGTCGCATAGCGGGCTAAATTATTCAGCAACCCCTGAAATGACATAGTAAGGAATGGCATACGTTGAGATTCAGCATTGCTTTAATCACTGCTGATAGCGACTGGGTATACCCTTTAGGCAAGGGGGGAATACGACCATTTCTAAAATGCATTGCTCAACTAAGCTAATAGATAAGGCGTGATGGTGCCATGCATACCGGACAAAGATGCTAAGTTCGTTATGTGTTTTGGCCTCGTGAAATGGTGGCTTTAATGCACATAGCTCATAGATCAAGCAGCCTAGTGACCATATATCGGATTTGGAGTCATAAGCCTTCTCTTGCATGACCTCCGGCGACATATAATAAGGCGTCTGCGCGTTGTTCAGTTGTCAACGTGTCTCGGTTGATGGAGGACTACGTACTCCGACGTAAGTATTTGCAAAATTGGCTTGAACAAGTGCTTTGGCAAGACCAAAGTCTCCTAGTTTGACCTGGTTATTGTTACTTAAAAACACTATAGGTTTTTACTTCATTAGAACTTGTGCTATCTAACGACGGTCAAGATAAAGGCGTACCATTCTCGGGCTTGAGGTCCCGGTGTAAAACCTGAGATCTCCTTTCCTTTCCATTGTCAAGGTCTGATCCTGTACTCCCAGAGCGACCATGCACCTGTCCATTCGGATGATGGCAATGTTGTAGAGCCAGCAATATTTGAAGAAAGTAGTTCCAAATAGTATCTTCCGGAATAAAGCGACCAGATTTCTGAGCCTGCTTGATGATACTAGAAAGATCCCCTCCACCGCAATACTCCATCAAAATATACAGGATACCAGCGTCACGGTCCACATAGCGGTCATGATATCTTACAATATGATCATGATGGAGGTCTTTGAGTATATTCCTATAAGACAGCTGAGGTTAGTGATTTGCTCCAAACTAGAGGAAACAAAGTAAAGAATAAAATATGGAAAGCAGCGGTGCAATCCCGTTTCAGGGTTAATGATCGCTAGTCAATACTGCCGTGCCATTAAATTAGGGAATTATAAATATGTAGAACGGGATGATGACTTGATCTCCTGCCTGGCAAGGTCCGGAGGTCTACATTACATGATAAAAATCCCAGAGAGATATTACCAAATAAGGAGAAGCAGAATCAACCATGATAAGAGCCGACCAGAGACACAGGAGATTGGGGAATTGACCCAGGCGATGGGTGGGTGCAGTAGCCCGACGTCTTTCAAAGAGTGGTCTTTCTCTGTTCATCTCTCAATGAGAGTGAGAGCATACAGAATCCAGTGTGGTCGAGAGCAAATCCCTAGGAGGTTTGCAATACCAGTAGACAAGACGGACCCAGAGTAGCCATGAGTCCCCTGGAGCAGAGGAAAGCAAAATTCAAAGACAATCTGAAACATACACTTCTGCGACAATCTGTTTGCGATCCCGTTCACTCATCCTCTCGAAGTTGAGCTCCTTCCTGGCGAAAATCTGTGGCGTGTGTGGGCAAGTTGTTCAGTTCCTCTCCTCCGGAGAACGTACCGTCCCATCCAACTTTCTTTTCACTTTCCTAATAAACCCAAAGGAACCGTTCCCTATCACTTCGAGTGGCTCATAGAGGTCGAGGAAACCTGACATGGCGATAACAAGGAGGAGAGGGATGAACTTAAGAATTCCGCGTAAAGACACGTGACGGCGTTCGACTTCAAGTTCATTGTCCACCTTTTTAGGACATGGCATCAATTTTGAGGGCCTATAAGTGGGTGGGTGTATCATAATTTTCAGATTCTTCTCATGCATCATCCACAGTGCAGCCCTCATTCGACGCCCAATGTTAACCCAATGTGGCACTGCTGCTATTCTTTTCGGGGCAGGAGACATCATTGCTCAACAAGCAATAGAGAAGAAAAGCAAAGATCATGATGTACGTTCCCTGGCTTGAGCGCAGCTCTACACACACACACACCAATGATCTCAATGATTGCAAAGCTTGCTAGAACAATCCGACTGACATTTTATGGAGGCATGTTTCCTGCAGCCTATATACAAACGATCCTGATTCCTTTCAGGTTGCCTTTTTGGCCCTGCCATGACCAAATGGTATCAGCTACTTAACAACATCAAGTTTCCGAGCCCAATCAAGGCTTTAGTCTATAGAGTCTGTTACAGATCCTCCTAGAGCATTGAAAAGCCTGATCCGACAAGATATGCAGGTTTGGTTGGACCAAGCCGTTCTGACACCAGGTAAAGAATGATTATCCTCTTTTTTCAAGCCCTATTGTTGACTCTTGCACAGTGGCTGTTACATTTTTCTTTGGCTCTATGAGTATCTTAGAAGGCAGGCCGGACGAAGCGTTATCACGTATCAAGGCGGTATGAAGCACTTTCGTGTTGTGGCGAAGGGGACTAAATACTATCCATTCAGACATATATTCCAACATTACTGCGTAATTGGTACGTAACCATACGCCTTCTGATCGACTTGTCTCATATACTATCACATAGGGGAGTTTTCATACCCACGCAAATCATAAATTTTGGACTGGTACCTCATCACCTGAGATTTGCCGTTGTTGGCATCGTCAGCTTATTCTGGAGTATGTGTATTCTTTTCTATACTGCCTTGTGCTTATTACAATTAGATACCTATCTGAGCATTGCCAACGCCAGGCAGCAAAGGTTGCAAGCTGAGGCTGAGGCAAACCTCGCTGGTTATAAAGAAGATTAACAGAACATGTTGATCGCAACCTGTAGGTTAATCATAGATTGCATAAACACTGACTATCAAAGCCTTTTGCTGCAAGTTTTACACTGTACCACGTCGTGAGCAATCCCCGGGCATCAGGGCTGAAAACTCAAGAACAGTGCAAACACCATCACGTGTTGCACAATTGGCTGTACAACCTGTATTCTCTCTCTAAACAGCGACTATAGCATTGACTTGACTAGCAGGTGGGGACGATGATCAACTCCCTTCTTCAGTAACCCAACATTGCACCAATACTTAATCCACTGTTCAGTATATTGGGGTCCAATTGGCTGGAGAGACGCCATATGTGGGCTTGTCTGTAACACGCGCTCAGTTTCAAATTTAGGCTCGCCTGCGAAGCTGCTTTCATCATCGGCAACATCTGCTATACGCGAGGCAAAGTGAACAAGCTTGTATATCCCTGAAGACTGCGTGCCAGCTCATGAGGACGAAAGTTAAAAGCAGAGATGAGAGAACGATGTACCTTGTAGTCATCCCAAGATACTGGGTTTGCCGCAGTACTACTATTCGCCGTTACTGCCATATCAGCAAGCTTTGAGACAAATTCCGGGACAGAAATCACAGTAAATACTGCCAGCAGTCACTAGTCATGTTTTGAAGCGATCAAGCAAAATTCGATGCGCGCCACGTCTAATCTTGAAAACACACTTCGGACGTTGATTATCCTATCCAATCGACAGGGTGAACGAGTTTGAGTAGCTGGGTGGATGACAGCCATGACAATCACGACACCGAGAAAAAATGGGACTTATTGTAGCCAACCAACATCTACAACATCGGGCCTCGTAACTACCCAAGATCATAAAAGTCGGATTGATAAGTATCCAGAATTATCTCATATTCCGAAGACACATAAGTTTTGGCTACTTGGGGTTATCGAGGCGAAGCGTCCATAGTATGCCGCGGACGGCTAATTGACTCGATCCAACCATCCTGCTGCACGGTGGGTTAAGTCTTAGTAGAGTGATCTTGGATTTCTGGAG
>CEMT01388897.1:0-21122 GCA_900068985.1 Pterula multifida | reverse complement strand
TGAATACCAGGTCGTTCACCACTGCTTGTCAGTTAGTCCTTTTCTTGCCCCTTGACCGTGTATAGCTCATCAATCCCGTTAGCAACTCAGTCACTTCCTTCTACATTCCAATCCAGTCCATTCTGTCACACATGTTCAACTAATCAGATGCTACTCACCAATCTCCTCGCTAATTACCTCCCTGATCCTTCTGTGAGCAGCCATCGCGTCTCATCTGGTCCGCAAGCTCATCTACGTAGAACCCATATTACAAGGACAGATTGCGCAATTTGCCACAATACAAGGAATCCTTATATCGACGTTATCCACCTGTCTGTCCTACTTGCTCTCCAGCCGTCGAGGAAGAAATTCAGCGGAAGAATCAGATGGCTCGCTCCTCTGCTCTTGGGTCCTGGCTCCAAAAGAGCGAACGACCTAAATCGTACTCCCCAAAACTGTCCAGGCAGATAGGGAATCAATTGCGATGGTGGAGGATCAGGGGGTGCCTGTGGTTTTCTTCTTTACTGTGCACCCAGTTCATAAATTTAAAAGGTAACTCACCTCTCGCTCGGTCAGTGCCCTAGTATCTCATCATCCCACTGTTAGGTTCCGTAGGGTATCCATTTCCGTCACGTTTATCACCTCCACCATTTGCCATACTCGCACTAGTTCTTTCCTCGCTCTTATGGACGTCGTGGGATCCAACTTACTCTACCATCCGCATATCTCGTTTACACGGTCGTGATCTCAGAGTAAGGGGCAAGAGACCATATATTGTACGGTTGGGTTTTCTGCTTCTTGACCCTGTCTGACTACTGTCATTCCAGATTCTGCAAATGTCATCCTGGTTTTCCAGAGTAACGACAGCATGCTTACATGCTTTCCCGATCTATTCACCCGGGCAGCGGTATTTCCTATGGTGTTTCGTTCTTGAGATAGCAGTAAGGCGCAACACGTTGTTAGTTCTACGTGAACACACCTAATTCCGTTACAGATATTACTAGCTTCCATTTCTACCATTCGGATATCTCAACCCCCTCAAATTAGATTGCTTGATACTCAGAAACACGCCGCACCTTCACGAGCTTCCTCGTTGGCTCCCGAGGTACCTCCTTCTGAACTTCAATTTGCTGCTCAAGAAGAAGATATTTTGTCAAGTCTATCGTTGTCATCTAAGCCGATCATATCGACTGCTTTCAACCCTGTCTTTGGTATTCCCTCTTTTCCCGCTACATCCTCTGTTCCAGGTCCGCAGATAGGTCTTGTCGATGACGACCCTATGGACTGGTCACCCACGGAGTCTCAAGGGCTTCGCATTAGACATAACGGACGACACCATGGAAGCAATGGTGACAGTGATCAGGAATATCAAGAGCCTGCTCTGCTTCGACCGCAACGATTTTTTCCGCTTGAGCAGCCAACTGGCTTGGAAAACCTCCTGGCAAGTACGTTATTAGATGATCCAGAATCTAAATCGCTATCCAAAGAAAAGCACAGATGGTGGAATTGGACATAAATTACATGGTATATAATCACTATTATGTGTTAGGAATACGCATGCGCAAATGAATATGGGGTGAATAAATTGGGAAGGTAACAGGACCTGTATATCAAAGCATATCAAAGCAGAGCAAAGCATTGAGCAAAACAAAAATATCATGAAGTGATGTCAATCAAGTTGTCTGAGGCGGACTAGGGCCGAACATAGCAAGAAGCTGAATCAGGTCATCTGAGTCCATTCACAATTAGGGTGAGACTGCAGTAATCACAAAAGAGCACGTACTTTTCTTCAATGGTTTACTGAAGAAAGCAGTCATACCGGCACTCAAACAAAGTTGCATCGTCGATTGCTGACAATCTGCACTTAATGCCACAACTACAAGAAGTTCAGTTCCTGCAAAGCTCAGAGCGAAACCAAGAATATCTACTGGGTAGAGTGACGGGAGCATTCATCTCGGTCTCCATTATACGAAGCTGCTTGGCGGCTTCCACCCCGTCACAGATTGGCATATCTAAATGAGGCTCTATCATGAGCAACTGGGATAAGTGGAAATACGTGGTAGACACCGACGATGATCAAACAAAGCTAAAGAAAAATATCCGGGCTCATGGGAGCGCCATTCTGCAATGAAGATAAGCTGACGTGCAGGAAGATGTAATGCCTTGCTCACCTTCCAGAGCTTCATTTCCGTTGGTCGTAGCAGTGACCTTGAGTTGATACCGTTCAAGCTGTTTCACGAGAAGCTGGCGAGCAACTTGATTGTCCTCAGCCACAAGAACATTTCCGTATAGTCTTCGTGAGGAGGAACCGGTATCTGGTGCACTCGTTGTTTGTGTCACAGGTTCAGAAACAGGAATGAAACTTGGAAGTTTCTTTATGTCAGCAAGCGCTTGCAACAGTCGGGCAGTTCTAGGCGGCTTCGTCATTTTGACAACACCAGGTGTGTTGCTCTTGAACATTGACGCAGAACCGGAGTGGGAATTGGCTGTTGGCGTGTATAGATGAATTACTTTGGTGTTAATGAAATCAGGTAGCTGTAGTCCTCTCAGAGTTGCTGCCATGTGATCAGCATGGGCTTCCGACTGGTCGTCCAGAATGACAAAATCCAAAGGTGGCTCGGAGAGAGTGGTACCATGTAGGAAAACTTCCACATCGTGAATAGAGGAGAAAGATACTAGCTGAAAGCCCCTGAGCATAGTGGAAAGAAGGGACGTAGTTACTTCCGACGGGCAGCAGATGATTACCCTGGGTGGTGTGGGTTGCATGAGTAGAGACCTAAGATTCTCTACGGACATCATTGACTAAACGATCATGTCAGATAAGCAATAACAGTCAAGTGTCTATCTCTTACCTTTTGAGATTCCTCAGAGTTGAAGATTTTGACGGGCAAGGTAAACCAAAACACAGAGCCCACGTTTAACTCTGATTCAACACCAATTGCACCACCCATAAGCTGTACAAGTTGCCTGGATATCGATAGACCTAAACCCGTGCCTCCAAATCGGCGTGTGGATGAATTATCCGCCTGCTGAAATGGCTTGAACAGGTGGTCTATATCACTGGCGGATAGACCAATTCCGGTATCACTTTACAAGAGATTAGCCCGAGGTGTGCCAGAAAGTCAGGCATAGATACCGGATTACAAATTTCAGTTGAACCTCATCTGGACCTGGTCCAAATGTTTCCAGGGAACAGATCACTCGGATGGAGCCTTGCGAAGTGAACTTGACTGCGTTTCCAATTAGGTTCATGAGCACTAATGATGAGGCGAGATATTGTGATTTCATGCACGGAGGACAGTCATTAATTTAGTACCTTGTCGGATTCTCGCATAATCGGAGAACACCCCTGCGAAAGGGTTGAGGTCAATAAGTAAGAAAGTGGGAGGGCTAAACTGACATGGAGGAACACTAGGTTCGATATTAAAGGACAGGTCCAGTTTTTTAGCAGCCATGGGTAATAGCAGCTCCATGCAATCCTATTTTTTATGACATCAATTTAGCCAGTCTCCAACAATATAGTAAGAATTACGGCTATGATATTTTCGACTGAGAAACCTGTGAACTCCAATTTCAATGCTACAAAGCGATCAAAATACGCCAAGGAAATCATGATCTATATGGCACACCTGAAGCCTCAAGTTTGCTGTAGTCGAGAATTGAGTCAATGATCTGTGGGAATTAAGCTTGTGATGAGTCCTTAACAGCACAATAGACTTGCCCTTAGAAGGAGCTCGCATGACTGCTTTGCAGTTTGGACTATTTGGAATGAGAGTTCCGTACTTCTCAGGAAGGCCGTTCACACACCGATGTCACTTTGCCCTATAATCAAGGTTGATGAGGTTGAGAGAAACGAGATTGTAGTAGAAACTGGTTTACCAGGGCTTAATTCAGTTCCGCTGAATATTGACATTGGATAAGTAGGTACATGTGATATAGGGGAGATAGACAAACCTGAGTAGGTCCAGAAGGCCGTAGAACGAGCTGAACCTTGTGTTTACCCTTATCCAATGCTACTACTCATTTCTGACATACCTGAAAGGAGTCCGTAATTCATGACTCATGGAGGCCAGAAAATTACTTTTAATCTGTAGGTGATTAATTAGAAAGAAATTGGGAATATCTGAACCAGGTAAATACACGCCTTTGTAGCTTTGAGAGCGTCCTCACGACTGCGCCTAGCAGATTCAAGTGCATTCTTCTGTGCAGTGATCATCTATAGAGGTGTTAGATCATCCAGCCAGAGTGCTGATCAACACACCTTCAAATTTTCTTTGGTCCCCGCTTGAACAGAACGGAACATTAAAGCATTGGCGATGGTAAAACTGGCCTGCTGACAGAGTAGAGTAATCATTGTTTGGATGTTTGGAGAAAAGGAGTACTTGGAGCACAGATACAATGCCCCAAAAGTTTCACCACGATTTCCGAAAATAGGTAAGCAAATGACTGCTTTTAAGGATGTTTGGGTGGCCTCTGCAGAGAAGCGAGCGTCGACAATGGCATCATTGAGACAGATACGCTCCTTAGAATTCAGAACTGGCATGGCCTTGAGCAAGTGCTACACAATCAGCGATGGATAGCATACCATGATGAATGATAGCCTTTTCCAGTGGGTCCGAAATCATTCTAATTGATTTGGGATTCCTTCAGGATAATAAGTTCACATCAATAAGTGAGAGTAAGAAATGACATCATACTCGTATACTTGACATAAATGTGGGCTAGTCATCGAGGTTGCTACGATATAGTCACCACCGGATTCTCGGGACAT
Source organism: Pterula multifida (assembly GCA_900068985.1). NCBI lineage: Eukaryota > Fungi > Basidiomycota > Agaricomycetes > Agaricales > Pterulaceae > Pterula > Pterula multifida. The sequence goes on along the minus strand of CEMT01388897.1, from coordinate 16,372 downwards.
GACTAAACAGGTGTGCTGCGAGCCAGATATTTCTTGGTTTTTGATCAGATGAAAATCTTGCTAAGAGTGAGCATGTAAGATACCGGTAGCAATCTCTGTTAACTTTTGAAGCGCTGAAGGAATTATTCAAGATTTGTCAGTAAAATCAGCATCAACAGTCGCACCTGAGGAAACATGGATGTCGCCCGCTATTTCTTTGCTCCAAGAAAGTACAGCAGCTAGATTCGATGCCGTTAGATTTGACAGATAATGATCTTCGGATGCTTCTCTGAGAGCAATGTCATCCTGCTGAGATAGATCATCGCTATACCCCAAGACAATAGTCCCCGTTTGCTCGGTTTGCACAGCGACGTCTGAGCAGAAGATAGGGCGCTTCAATGGATACCTTGGCCTCGAGCCAATTAGAGAAGAAAGGTAATTACTAAATATTGATGAACAACGAGAAGACACATGACTCAAGGAGCGTCCTTACGCAATTCCTTTAGCCCCCCATTGATTTTGTCTTGAGATACCACGTTTCTGAAGTTCTCCCCCTAGGCCGTCAACACCGCATCTAACGAAATGGCACCCTTGCTATTATTTCTGAGTATTTTTAAAGGAGAAAGCTATCAGTGGACATACCAAATACAAGGCCCATCCTTCTTCCATCGGCCAGTCATTGTTCACAGCGAGTCTAAGGAATATACGTATGCTCATTGACAGAACTATCCAACTATAGATAACTCACTTGACTGCAGTATCGTATAAGCGTAACGCTGTCGGCTTATTATGGAGCGATGCCAATTCGGCATCCTGAGAACAATAATTTAGATAGAAAACTAAACTTGAATGTCATTAGCGTACCACAATGGCAATCCAGGTGCTGGTATTCACGGGACTAGGAGAAAGCCATCTATCACACCACGTAAGGAATAAAATAGCGCTTTTGGTTGGCATAACTCCACCTTCGAATATATTTTTGATTGAGATCTACTTGTTTGAGATATGCTGATTTTTTCTCTTTAGATGGGTTATGAGAGCGGATGCAAGCAATCATTGCGAGGCTATGGAAGAAAAGGCCATATCGCACATGACGATGACTGTGGCAGCGTTTGAAAACAACCAGAAAGCATGCAATTCAAACCTTACTTCGGATGTCGATCTCGTGTGGCATACACAGGGTAGCCAAGCTCCGCTGCCTCTTGGACAAACCCCAAGCAAAAAAGAGAGACCAATTTGAATGAATTATACCTGTAATCATGAGCCAATTGGAGGTAGATAATTGGATATGCATACCAATTCATCGCCATAGGCAAATTACCCCCAGATGCGCCCTCAATCCGGTTTACATATTCCACCTCGCTGAAAGTTTCCGTATCGAATAAAGTATCGGCAGACCTGGAATCAGTATAACCACCAAGGACGCGAATACAATTCAACAACGCGGTAGCCAATATTAAGAATTCCCCATTGGGCTGCCAGACCGTTACATCATTGATGCACTAGAAAATTCTTTAGTTCCCTGAGGACAAAGAGGCAGGATGTTTCGCATACCTCTTCAGCAGCCGGTAATAACTCTGTGACTGAAGATGGACGGAATAAGTTGAATCAATATCCAAAGGAGAAAACTGACTATGATCACAAATAAAAAGGCGAGTCTGGATGAGGTGGATATTAGCAAGGCACGTATAGACTGCATCGCCAGCAGCACTTCCGAATTTGATAGCTTCAAGAAGACGAGGAATATTAGAACGCAAGTGCACACTGTCAAAGCCTGCAAGAAAGGATATTAGTTGAGGTTTTGCGACATGGATTCCTGAATGATGAATGTACCAGATACCATGGCACAGAAGAGAAGTTTGGCTCGACTATTGAACGAGGGATTATCACAATCCAACATACGATTCAGAAGTCTTACCATTTCTCCATGTTATCTAGAAGTTGATTGAGTTTATATTCTGGAGAGAAAGTGAACACATACTGCCGAATTTGTCAGCGATACGGAGGGCTAATTTAGCAAGATCGCAAGAAAAACGATATAATTCTCTTCGTTCAGCCGCAGCTGAGAATATACGGTGAGCTAAGGCAAGAAGTGTCGACAGGCACAGATAAGTCAATTCACCTTCAAGAGCCCAAAAGAATCCCAGGGCAGTACCAGGAGTCATACCCCATCTGACAACACAATGAGCATGATGTACACTAGCCGTTATACACACGGACCTTAGGGCGATCTTGATCGTCTACGGAACAGTGAGGCAGTGTTAAGTATGTAGCGAGCACAACAAACCGTCAGACCCAAAACATCTACAAATGCAAGTCTCGATGGACTCCAGTATGCATGCGTACCTAGTTAATGTTAAAGTAAGATCGGTGATAAAGGGCCGACCAAAGTTTGACCTACCAGCATCGTTAAGTAACGCAATAGTGATCTCAGTCCTAGGATCAGTGGCTTCTGGAAGGTGGATGACCTCTTCGAAGCCGACAGCAAGGATTTCATTCTTCACTTCTTCAAACATTTCATCTGCTTCGTGACGACTTGGGGAGTGGTTAACCTGTATGCCCAAGCAGCTGAGAGCAAGTAGTGTGTCGCTCAGAGCCTCTGCCGCATTACCAGACATGAAGTGGTTAGTAGATCGTAGTCGGAGTAACTTGCTTCTTTCCTCAGCCATTTCAGCATGATCCAAACAGTCCTGTATCACAGCATTGGAACGAGCATAGTCTCCTATTAGGAGTCAACAATAGGAGTAAAACATGATCAAGGAGTGAATGACCTTTCCAAGTGAGGAGGCTATACGAATTTGTTCCGTCAGATGAAGCTGACCGATAAAAGGAGCCCTTACCTTGCAATTTTTAGAAAAAGGGATAATGTGCGTTGTGGTTTCTCGTTCCAGTTGTCATCCGGCAGAAGTCTCTGAGCGTTGGTGAAGGTTTCCATCGCGAGCTATAAACCGATATCAGACTATCGTTTGTAGTCCATCAAAGCATAATCACCTCGTGTGCACCCAAACTAACTGCGGAATCACCAGCTTCGATAAGAAGTTTGATGAATTCTTCTCGTTTGGCATGCATTCTGAGTATGGGAAGGCACTTCTTGGTATGTTCTGCTATCCGAAAAGGGTCAATGGGTGATTCGTGCAACATCATAAGGATAAGCTACGACCACAATGGACACGTTAGAAAGCGGGGCCATTACCAGCTGATGGCAAACTTACCCTGAACGACATCCTCGCCACAACTTCAGCTGGTAGGTTTTGCACCTCCATTCGAGTGGCTTGCCAATAACGATCGTGTGAGAAACTGCACATCTCACGGGCTCTCTGGACAAGCCACCCTTCTGCTATTGCAACTTGTAGACCACGCATGGAGCCACGAGAATTGTTGGAGGAAGCGGCATGCTGGGATTTCGATACATTCTCATCGCTGCTACTACCTGTAGTATCCTCCCAGTCCATCATGAGCGCAACTTCTGTGATTTTGAAGCTGCATTGGAATTAAGTAAAGTTCCGACTTACTAATCATCATCCACTCACGTTGAGCCGAAGAATGTTGCCCATACCAGGTACTTTTGGGCTTCATCTGGAAGTTCTCGGAAATGAGAGATGAGGAAAGAGATGTCGTTAGGATCTGGTCTCTTCTCTGAAGTTCCCTGAATGGTGTCCATGTTGAATCTATGACTTGGGTATATATACTATGATAATCGAGACAAAAAAAAGACACAAACAACCAGTTATTAGCATTCACATCGTATATTATACATTTCTGGCGGTGCAAGGACGTCAGAATTTTGCGTGCAGCAAAGGCATTCCCATGCGTAGTGTCAAAGATGAACTCGGATAATGGGGCGCAATCCTCCCGAGTTCTGTGCAGTGTCTTGGATACCAATGCCGATATGCTCGCAAAATTGAGATTTTCCACGTTAATCCAAGTAGGCTTCGACCATTTCGTAAACATTGCGCGGACACGTTCGACGATATCTCTGGAAAAGGAGAGTTAGTATCAAAATCGCAGACGAAATACCGAGCAATTCACGATCTGTCGGATCGAAGAGTAGCAAAAATAAGCTGCAGTACGTGAGTTTAGAGTATGAAAGTTCAAAAAAGGGACAAGCCATGCCATTCTGCTCCGAGAGTTTAGTAACGTAGCAATAAGATCTAGTGAGCTGAAGCGAACATTAACCCCATCCTAATGTGGCATCAATTACAACTTACGATTCATCTGCTTCATGTAAATCATCAAGAAACAGAGCAAAGAGCCGGGTCTCTGATATGACGGAAAAGATACTCTCTACAAGAGACTTGAATCTGGCTCTGGATTCTGCTGATGAAAGAGCTTCAGGAGGGGCTTCTTCTACAACATCGCAAAGTTCCAGTATATCCCTGAGTTCAGGCGTAGCTATTGAGAAACGATCAAATTAGCAAGAACAATTGGCAAGAATGATAGGACCACCTTGGTGAAGCAACGGGATATTCTGCAGCTGAGGGCCTAATTGGTCCTTTAAGGTCCGGACAAATCGCGGAATATCGGTTTGGAAAACCATGAGCTGCCTGATAAGTTTGAGTGTGGGTTCTGCAAATTTTTGGTATATGGAGGTAATACTACCTTAGAACGGACGACAAGCAACCCAGCTATGCACAAATAAAAGGTTTAGACGGTATGGTGTATGGATGTGTACAACATACTAGCGCTTCAAAAGGAGCCGAATCCGCGTTCTGAAATTTGGCATGGCCCCAAAGGCCATGTGCTGAGCAGCTTAGACGCTTCAATCTGAATGAGGGAGAACGAATTCGTGCGTACCTCGCCATTTTGCTTGATTTGCTATGATCACTGAACTTTTACCAGCCCTGTGATAAATATTATTGAGACAAAAGCCGAAAAGGTATTCGTGATGAATTAACCCAGGAGGACCAACAACAACAACTGCCTGTGTACGCTGTGGGCGGCTGGAAGAAGAGAACGCGCTTCTCCGAAGACCTCCACTGGGTGAAACCGAAGAAGTAATGCTCATAGTCGATGACATTGATTGATCGTAACCTGGGGAAGGTCGTCCTCTGAAGCTTTCCTGTCTAGGCGAGCTATCACTCATCACAGAGGACATGGCATCACTATGTTCGTCTCCAGCAGTGCTTGTGCCAGCTTCCTGACTTCCGGATGATGAAATAGTAATGAACCCTTTCGATGCTGAAACATGGCGAGAAAAAGTGATGCTGGTATGCCTCTATAGACAGTCGGTGAAAATCTCGGGAGTTTGATGCGCGCGAAGAACTTACAATCACGTTACGGATCATCTCGAGCTCCCTCTCCCGACCGAACTAACAGCAAAGCAATCAAAAGACGAGGTAGACCTTGAGCCTCTATCACACCTACCAAAGCGATGGGAAGCACGAACTCCTGGGCTCACATAACCAAGTGTTACGTGACGCGATGACAATTCGTCACTCACCGAGAATCTGTCTTGAAGGGCAATTTCGAAGGCGCCGATCAGCTATGACTATAAATCAGTCGATGGGTTGGACAATAACAAAAGGAAATACCTCTGAGGATGACAGGTCAGATGCCGTGGAGACAGCCACGAGTAGTCGTTGTTGACATTCAAGTAGATCAGCCTTCAGGCCATGGGCACTCTGATACCGAGTGTCAGGATTCTTGGAAAGAAGCTAAAGCGAAAGGCTCAAAAGGTGCTAATTGAATAATGGAATGAGAGAAAAGTCGTACTTTATTGATCATTTCTGAGAGGACTTGAGGAACGTCTCTTCGAACTTCGTGAACAGGCATTGGCCGCCTCTGGACAATGACATGTAATAATTCCAAAAATCCTTCTCAAACGTTAGCAAATGTGCAGAATTGTAGAAGATAGACTCACCCCCTTCAAAAGGCATCTGGCCTTTACCCACGAGAAGCGTCCAAAATAAGATTCCTAGACTATACAAATCAGTGCGATGGTCTTCTGTAATTGTATCCGTGCTGCCCGTCTGCTCTGGAGCAAGATAGCACATGGCTTCCTTTACTTTCAGTTGTTCAGCCTCTCCATAAGCCTTTAGAACCAGCGAGGATGGAGACCCATAGCTTTCAAGTGACACTGCACGATTGCCAAAGTGAACTAGCCTGACTCGCCCGGAATGCGAACTGACATGAAATGCATTCGCTCGCACTAGGTTAAACAGTCATTCAAAGATTCCTTTTTGTTGCCATTACATACCTTCACGATGTACAAAGCCGCATCTTAACGGGTGAGGAAGTGAGTTGCTTGACAAAAGCTATTGAGTAGTAAAGTCAAACTTGCTTGTGCATCACTTCTAGACAATGTGTGGCTTGTATGGCAAATCTAAATGACGATATCAACTGAGGTACAGCATCAAGAATCGGAACGAATATTACTCGAGGAAAGTCGCCAGGTCCATGACATCAAATGGTTCCACCTCAGATACGGGGCTTCGGTCCTCGATTCCTTCCATATGTACATCCATATACGAGGGTGAATCGCGTACGCGCGATGCATCTGCCAACAGGAGTTCATTAATCTTGGAAGTGGCTAGATAGCGTCCGAGAGTGTTGAGGCCTGTGGACGCGTGATATGAGTGAACACCATGAAATCAATACAATTATGTAACTCACCAGGATGAGTGAGTAGGAGGACAACACAATCACCACTATTCCGTGGGATAGTAAGCAGGTCTATGACTCGTAACACTGCGTTCGATGCTCTGGCGCTCTCTGCCATACGACTGAGGCTATAAATGCCATGATACAACATTAGTAGGCGAGCAAGCGCGGACTAGATAAATGCAACGCACATATGTGCTTCTCTCTCCAGAAATATTGAACCGTTCGTCTGTGTAGGAGCAATCTTGGCAAGGACATTTGAACCATCCTTCAAATTGCAGCCTTCAGCAATGATTGTCAAGCTTCCAGTATCCTCCCACCGAACAGCCTAGTTGTGATCAAGATCTTAGTCACACCAATCAATATTCATGCTAGATAAAGGTGAATTACCTCCTCGAATGTATAACCTGGTACAGATAGAACCCATTCCCGAAAGTATAAAGTTGGAAGCGATGGCTGGCCAAATTTACGTCGCATGCAGATAAGTAGGAGTGAAAGTTACAAGTCAATGACAAGAACTAACACAAATTACCAATCAATGAGAGCTGCATCATGTATGACATCGACAGTACTGGGCGTGGCATTTGCGTATCAAGGATCAAACTCAAAATTCACAAGGACGCTCATAATCAGTACCGTGTTTAAAGTATGGTAGAGGTACAATGAAGTAGTAATTAGAAGAGTGGTGACAAATGTTCAAAAAAGCGTCAGCACTTGTTTCAAATTAAGAGGTCACTAGGTGCAAATTGTAATTAAAACGCATTCCACAAGGTCAAAATCAAGAGCTTCACTCACTATAACTAGCGGGATCTATACGATCAGGAAGCTCTGGAACTGCGACCTCAAAGCGAGACTGGATAGAGGACATGACTTGCTGGTCACCGTCCGAGGATACAAAAGTTATCGCCAGACCCTTTGTTCCGAAACGCCCAGCACGCCTGGAAAGGATTGAATGGGGTGATTCTAGACAAACAATGGGTACTTACCCGACACGGTGAAGATAACTGTCGGCATCTGGAGGACAATCATAATTGACCACAATATTGACTCGCTCCACGTCGATGCCTCGTCCGAAGATATCGGTGGCAACCAAGATCCGTTTTTCAAAGGCTTTGAAAGCAGAGTAACGTTTGATTCTGGAGTAGTTTGGTCAGATGGATGGCGTGCGTTGAACAAAGACAAGACATACCTCTCCTCTTGTTGAAGGCCTGAGTGAATACTGATACTAGGAAAATTGCATGACACCAAAAGCTTGTCGAGCTCTATGGCTCGAGCGACAGATTTTACGAAAATGACAACCTGGATAACTGTCAAAATAAATAGGAGACCTAGACCGCGGTGATATTACCTGGTTGAATTCTAAGCTGTCTAACAGCTCGTTGAGTTTTCTGTTTTTCCCAACTTCCTCTAGCTTAACGTAGTGTTGCTGCAGTCCGTGCAACGTCAACTTGGTTTCATCATCAACAAAAATTTCCAGGGGCTGAAAATGTTTCATTGAGTGTGGCGGCAGTCAGCAAAGAAAAGAAAAAAAGTTACATTGGCCATGAACTTTTTGCACGTCACCCTTATCTCCTTTGCCAAAGTAGCGCTGAACATCATAACCTGTTTATGATGTGGTGTGGAACGGAAGATCTCCTGGACGTCACGACGCATGTCTGAGGGAATCGTGTCGAATGAACGTTAGATGTCTTGAAAATGAATAGCCACAAAAGAAAGAATAAAAGAGAGGGAAATAGGAGGCTCGTTGGTCGAGGGTGTTGGTCGCCGCAGGATCAAGTGCTTCCTTGAAACAACTTCCCGCCGACTTCTTTGGTTTCCTCTTCGATGCCATATTGCCCTTCCATGAATGACTATCTACTTGGTCTCCGAGATCAACACCGCAGTAAACTATCGAGTATGGGCAAAAGAAGAATAATTGATGTGCCTCGCCCATGTAGCCAAAGGATGGAGGATAAAGGAGATCGGATGGGTGAAGCCGGAAATTCGTGACTAACCAAGCTGTTCCAGCATTTTATCACATTCATCCAAGACAAAGTGTTTCACGTTCTTTGCATCCAAAACTTTGTCTCTTGTGAGGGCATTGAGACGACCAGGAGTTGCCACGACGATGTGAGGACATTTAGCCTTGTCTCGGAGAAGTTCTGCATCCTTGGTAACCGGGGTACCTCCATAAAAAGTGCTGACCCGGACGTCAGGCATGTATTTAGCGAATCGCGCATATTCGTTTTTGATCTGGAAGGCCAACTCCCGGGTGTGACAAAGGACTAAAACTGAAACCTCCCCATTCACAGGCTCCAACTGCTGCAGAGTTGCAAGAACAAATACAGCAGTCTTTCCGTGGCCGGATTTTGCCTGACACAGGACGTCCATTCCCAAAACCGCCTGAGGAATGCACTCCTGTTGAACTAACATGGAGACATTGGGTTTCAGTCAAACCGAACTGACACGTGAAAGCAATACCTTCAGAGGGATGCTCAAAGCCCAAGTCGCTGATAGCTCTCAGCAGTTCCGGCTTCAAGAGGAAGTCCCTGTTGCCTAAAGGTAAACTTGAGCCTGAAAAAAATGTCAGAAAGCTTGCCTGAATCCTGTCGAGTGAATTCCTGAGAAGTTTTTCTTGCTCTTGTCACTATCCGCGCCTCCAGCGGCACCAACGGCGCCACTAGGTCCAGAAGAAGCCTTGCCATTGGCAACAACATCATCGATGTCATCGAAATCAACAAGTTCCTCGTTGTCGTGGGAGCTCATGGTGGAGGTAAATAGCAGTGAGTTGGTTGGAAGTTGTATTGGTGGTTGTTGATGGATGAAAAAACGCGTCGTGCGTGACATTGCCTTTCTTGGAACGCACGGACCCTGCCGAAATGCCGACCCATCCAACGTGAGCTGGAACACCTTGTCAGGGAATTTTCCTGGTTGATTGTTGAACATTGTCGAACGTCTACACTATTTGCATCGATTTATGCATTACGAAAAAAGCAGGTAGTTCTACAAAACAAAATCGATCACCCCAGGGCTCAGTGGTGCTAAGTGTGGATTGTTCTTTGAATATATATTAATGACTAGGTAGGCCGGGTATCGAGCAACAAGATGGTCATTGGAGTGCACGTATATATATGGTCACACCTGTGGGACTGCAGTTAGCGTCTGCTCACGGAGAAGACTCAAATCACGCCCACCAGGCTCAGTTCTAATGTCCAGACGCGTCGTGCCCAAAGCTTGACTGGTTGGGAGGGATTTTCACTGGTGGAAGGTAGTTCAACTTCTATTCCATCCCACCAACACTTGCGCTATGTGACCCAAGTCAAGATTCTATTAAATTCCAGCATCAAGTATGAAAGGAACTAACTGCAGGTTTTCTCCAGAAAAGTAGCAATTTCTGGGCGGTCGCCATTTGATTATAATCAACCCAAGCGGGGGTATCAGCACTATGGATTATGCCCGTCTTCAATAGTACAAGGGCAATGGATGATATACAGCAACGAGAGGGTTCTAGAGCACGGAAACCCCACTCATCAGCCCGGTCGAATCCACTGAACGTTAAGAGACAATCTGAGTTACACATAGTGTGCTGCTGTAAGAGAAGGAAATAAAACACACCTCATGCAAAGCATATCAATCAAATGCTGCTCCGCAACATTGTTTTCCTTGTTCACATTGCGCTGGAGAGCTGTGAATATTTGTCGCTTCTCCATGAGATAGTCTCCGCATCTCCTTTTTACGTTGAGCATTGCTTCATCCGAAACACCGTTCTGGGTTGTTGCGCTTTGCCCATCCTTAGGAATAGAGAAGTATTCGAGTTCCTCGCGCAGAACTATAATAGCCTGTTTGGATAGTAGAGGATTTTGTGAAGTATTGGGTCCCAAATCTGTGAGAGGTCCAGCTGAGTCCAGGAGATGCTGTTGAGCCGAGAAAAGTCCTGGATTAGATCCAGACCCGTAGAAAGAATCAGACGCATTCTTAAAGAAGAAAAGTACGAATTCAAAGCAGTCGGGATCGAACTGGACTAGGGGGGTTAGCATACAGCATCGATGTGACGTAGTGACGATAAAACGCACATCGACACCATAGACGTCTTCCTCTTCCTCATGCTCGCCGCCGTCAGACAGAGCCATACTTTGCCTACTAAGTACTAAGCCACTCGGGAATAAGCAGAGTAATACAGATTCCGGAAGGTTCATAATCGTGTCTCGGTCAACTTCAAACCTCCTTCCCCGTAGGTCCAAGAGTAGTCTCGAAAGAAGCTGAGGTTGTAGGTTTGTTTGGATTGGAGTTTGAGAGACTTGTGTTATTGGTGAAGAACTGAGTGCAGCCATTGTCGAAGTATAAACTAAGTTGCAGTCTGACACGAGGCGCTTTTGTAAGTGTACTGTATCTAGTAATCAATGACATTTGGTCAGTCACATCTTCTCGCTTTGTATAGGTCATCATGTTAGAAGGAAATCTAATATTTGCGTTCCTCCAACCTTGTTCATATGGCTACGTTATAATATATTAATCAATTGAGAGCTACTTTAGAGCGTCCAGAGTCCTAGTTAAGACTGATGTATGAAAGACATATTTAGAACATGAGATGGAAGGAATTCGTGAATGAGGGAAGGTCCAAAGGTAGTGTGCGTAGAAGCGTAGAAGACAAAAATTACATCAAATAGTCCTTAATCACCATAATGGCCACCAGTCTGAGGAGGAGCGGCACCGGGAGGTAGGCTGTACATAGAACCTCGAGAGTAGCGGTTTTGAGGTGCTTGTGATGTTGGTCTCCTGCTTGTCGGTCTTGAAACCCTTCGGACGCCTTCTGGACCAGGCACTGGACCACTGTCAGTCAGCTTCACTCCTCGACCGCCTCGCAGGGCATTAACACCTTCAGACTCATTGGAATAGTTGCTTGGCTCATCGAACACTATGGGAGACACTAGCGACCCCTGGAATGGATTTTGGGCGTCAGAAGATTGTGGTGATATGTTCGATCTGTATGTCTGATCATAAGAAACTTGAGTGTAGCGAGATGGAGAAAGATGAGAGTCAGTGAAGTCGCTGTGCATGTCTGGCTGAGGCGAAATCAATCTCTGGTGAGATGATGAATGAGAGTCTGAGAGGGACTGGTCTTCACTGCTACGAGAGACACCAAAAGATGAGTTGGATGACAAAAGGCCGCGGTTGGAAGCAAGAGGAGCGGGTAACATGAGCACGGTGCTACTGTCCTGCCGCTGTCGGGGCTGATTGGCACCGTATGCAGAATCAACAGTGCTAGAGTCAAAGGCAGCAGAGGAAGGATGGTTCGAGTCAGAATTGGAGGCCATAGAATATCTGTAACTCTCGTGGCTGCAAGTGAATTAGATTCTCTTCAGTGATACATTAGAAGGAGACGCACCGTTTCTCTTGGAACATGGAGTCCCTAGACTGAGAAGCACTTTTCCACCGTCTTTCACGTTCGAACTCGGCCCATCTCTTCATAACAATATGTGAAGAATCAAACTCTCCATCCTTGTCGCCGTGATTGTCCGCACCACCACCAGCCACCTTTCTCGTTTGACCCCATGAAAAATCATCGAAGTGCCAGAACGCATAAGCAGGAAGAATGCCATTCCATATCGGGAGAGAAATTAGATAAACCAGCATCCACCCAATGTATGCGACCTTGCGTGATGTCACCACGATGAGAATTCCTGGAAGACCAAGGATGATAGCGAGAAGTATAAGGGGGATTGTAGTATCAGCATGACCAGGAATAATGGAGCTGATGATAAGGTATATGGTGAAAGTAATAGCTGCGGGAAGAACAAGAGTTCCAGCAAGTTCCATACCAATAACGAACTGCATGGAAAAGCAGAAGGTGCCACAAAGATCCCTGACAAGGAGTAGTTCGGCTAAATTATGAACTGTAGAATTAATCCAACGCCGTCTCTGGGAAAGAAGAACGCGAAAGGTATCTGGTACAACAGTCTTGCAGACTGCCTGGGGGCAAAACATGTTTTTCCTTTTGGGAAAGGTTTTAAGCAAGAGCGTGGTAAGGTAGCGGTCTTCTCCAAGTAGAAGGAGATTCTTCTTGTGCAAGGTATCGACAACGTTTTCAGAATAGTGTTCCACGATGTCAGGATTGGCAAGAATAGGCACCCAATACCCTGAGTCGCCCTTGGGAGCCTTGATTCGATACATGCTGAAACATCCAGGCAAACAAGTAACACCTCCGAACATAGATTCGAAAGCCTTGGTCATATGGTGGGATATGTAGTACTCAAATACTAAGAGCAAATGAAGTGAGAGATCGAAATAGCATCTGAACAGCGTAGAAGCACACCTTGCATCATAGTGACGAAGGTCTCCGCCTTGTTTGCAATCTTTGTCTCACCACAGAGACCCATAATTTCTTCGTCATGAACCATGCACGACACCATTCGAGTCAAAGAATCCGGAAAGACCTTGGTATCGGCATCCACACATAGTACGAGCTCGTAACGATCTGGACTAACACCAGTAACCCTCCAAAGTGAGTTGAAGAATTCGTACTCAAATGTAGTCATTCGCTCATCGAAAAGGACTTTTTGCAGGAAGGCCATCAAGACTATTTGACTGTCTCTCTTTCCACGGTTACCGGGCTTGGGGTCAGAAGCCTCAAGGGGGTTGCCGCATTTTGCAACAAGTACGATAGGAACTCGCTGCTGCTTCGACCTCTCGACAGTAGCATCATCATAATCGTAGAACCCCGCGTAGACTTTCGCCATGTTATGTCGCTTATGCCCATCCGCGATGGCAACGTATGAATGTGGTTCGACATCCGCGGGTGAGATCACAAAATCCTTCATCATGGACAAACAAATGTCTGGTGTCGTCATATCGTTACCAGCACCCTTGACCATACCATCAGCGATGACCAGTAAAACCTTGTGACTATTTGGATAATCCGTGGTGGCAAGGGAGTCAAGCGTTGTCCGTAAGCCCTCCACAGATTCCGAGTACGCGGTTACGAGGCACATAGTATGGACAAGAGGGAAGTTGAACGGTTCGTAATCTGGAGGAGGTTGAGGTACAACATTCTGAAGGGGAAAGGGACACGGATTGTCAACAAAAGCAGTCGAGCGATTCCCGAGGTGATCAAGAGAAACCGTGCTGCGTGATTGGCGGTTGGGAGAGTCAGGCGGTGTAAGTTTTGATCCTTTTGCAGAATACAATGTGGTCGGTCGTTTATAGTTGGTTGACGAATCCAGCATGCCATAAGTAGTGGCAGGCCGTCCTCCCTTCAGCACATTCTCCGCAGGCGTGAATCTAGAGTGACTAGGTAAAAAGTTTTTCTTGTTTCCTTTCGTCCCGAGGCCATACTTGTTCACGTTTGGCCGGTACTCACTGGGAGCTGGTCGGTAGATGTCCCTGGACCAGTTTTCTATCTCCGCCGACCGCTGCATCCGCTGCTCGTATGTTTCACGAGGAAAATTGCCGAGTTTGGATGAGAAGAACCACTGAAACATGACGGCCATCACGAATCGAATCGCTACCACCCCAATGATGAATATAAGTGATAAGTAAAGCACCACACTGGAAGCAACACAGCCAATGCTGTTGGTATCAATGAACCCAATTTGAATGATATCTTGCAGACAATGCGCAACGTTCTGCTGATTGGTTCGAAGGAGTAGCATGGAAATGTCTTTATTCTTGTACCTGGCGTCGCCCTTGGCCATTTCATCGAAAAGAGACGGATATTGAACTTGTGTCCTGCTCAACCAGTTCAATAATGACAAATCGAGAACCGATCTAATTCCAGATGTGATTAGTTAAAATTCAGATGTTAGAAAAAGTGTGACCCACGATTCGTATACAGCAAGATTTCTACCAGAATTTCGCACATCGTCCCATGTGTAGAAGACCTGGCCTTCGGGTTTCATACCTGCAAGACCATCTCGTGCTTTAGAAGACACATGGCAGTTGGTACTCGAGTCGTAACCAGCAAAGTTCACTTGGCTTGTCCCATGTTGGTTGTACACATTGCAGGGAAAGTACCAGTCAAGCTGACTGCCGGAGCCAGAAATGGTGGAATTGGAAGATTTGGTGATAATCCCCAAGCATTTCTCATTGGTATTCTGAAAAAGGAAAGATGCGTCATTTCCAGCGAGATTCCATGATGTATTGAAGACAGGGTTAGAATTCCCGTCAAATGGGCCAACTTTGGGGTGCTTGAACTTGGAAAAGTCGTAATCATATCCGTGAATGATGATAGAGCCATTCTGGATGAAGCCTCCATGGAATCGATTCGGAGGTTTCCCACAGACTGCTTCCGTGAAACCGAAAGTGAGAAAACCAACACCAGCCATAAGGATAAGGATGATTCCGAGAAGACCCATCTTTTCTCTCCAGGCGCGTTGCTGCTCAGGGCTCCGTATTCCTGCAAATCATGAATGAACGATGAATAGAAGGCCACGGGCAGATACGTACCACAAGATCTAAGTAAAAACGGTGGTACAGCGCAAGTTAGTACAAAGCAGTAGATCATCCAAGCATTCTTCGGGCCAGGTATGCCCGTAAGGCAACCTTCACTTTTTCGAGACTCGGATGGTGTGCTAGAGGTACTAGATGGGGTGCGCTGTCTTCGACGCAAGGTCGCACTTCGCTTGAAAAGCGCAAGACCGGATTCGTGTACATCCTCTTCTCGGCCAAGAAGGGACTTGCCCCTTCGAAGAGGTTCTCTTTGAGGGAGATTTCCTGTGGCTAATAATAGTTCTAAGCATTTGAGATGCAGACCCAAGATACTCAAAACGTACTCGAGGGCATCACCCCAAACTTTTGCGGACCGCCATGCTCCAGTTGCTGGGCCACATGTGAGCGATAGTGCCATTGCCGGTGACCAGGATCTATCTTTTCACGATCTGGTTTGACTAGGCTCTTCTTCCTTCCAACTCTAGTAGGATCGAAGTACTCTCCTGCTTCTGGATCTGCATCGAGAGAGCGGTGGTGCTGGTAAGCTGCGGGAATCGAGCGTTGACGCTGGGAATCTGTAGGGTCCTGACGGTCACCAAGCTCTGTCTCCTGAAATTGTACGATGCCGCGAGAGCTCTCTGATGAAAGGAAGGGTGGGGGAGAGGATGCTGCATTGCGAGATAGAAGAGGGGTTGGAGACTGGGACTGTGCTGAGAAGTTAGGACGTGTTGAACGTGGTGGGCGCTGATCACGATAGGCCATGGTAGATGTGAAAGAAAGAGGTAGGGCTTGTGCCCACGAGTGGAATAAAACTCAGCGGAAGGGTGAGTGAAGAGGCGTGGACAGCGGATGGAGGAAGAGGACAAGGTGAATGATGTAGTGCAGTCAAAAAACGGTGGTTCAATGAGCCTTGTCATCAATTACGATTACTGATGGTCCATTCACTTCTAGGTCCATTCCCTCCCTCACCCACACAAGCACAAAGACCCACACACCTTACAGTACATTGCCCCAGCAGATTCTATTGCAGTGCTAGTGTTCAGTTAGAATTTCTCGACTCATTTACTGTACATCATTTCTGCTCGACGCCCTTCCGATTCATCTCTTTGTTACGCTGGGTTTAATTCACTCACAATGCACTTTCATCCGTATCCACCTTTCAAACAGCTATTAAGGCCCTTAATTCAGATTCAAGCACAATTTCGGACCCTGTTTCTTTGAACGCGCTCGGTATTACCAGCAACGGATATCCGATACCGCTTCCCGTTCCCGAGTGTGTTCATTGCGAGCGCGATGCGACATATCTCCCTCGCCGCAGAAAGCGAGATGCAGTTGGCTGTAGCTGGACAATACTTCATAATTGTGCGTTTACTCCTACGAGTCCATGAAA
>CEMT01388894.1:4559-16433 GCA_900068985.1 Pterula multifida | reverse complement strand
TTACACTGTATTACCTTCCAGAATCAGACATAGCATTGCGATGCACCGCCGATGCTGTCCAAACAAAAACATCCATGTAATTAGGAAGTGTCTGTGTTTGCGGGACAGAATATAAGATGGTTGGTTTACAAATTAGAAATGAACGAGAAGCACACTATGGGGTGCAGTACATTGATCATCGCCGTCGTTGGTATGGATTACTGAAGGTATAGAGGCGTTAAAATGGTTGAACTTCGAGAGTTGATACTGGAGGTTCGGAATAAGCCGCCGCTTCTGACAAAAGCTTCTTTGATAAGAATGATGTTCTCACGGGCCTTCCCGGTCCGGATACTTTGACAGAAGGTAGGATGGTATAAGAGCGTATGAAGTACTGACAGAATATAAGGAGCATAAATTGTATCTAAAGATCCAACGACAGTCGCTCGAAAAATTGCTTAAGAGTACTTGACAAGACTTCAGGCAACGCTTCCACATTACGAAGAATGACGTAGTACTGGAAAGGAAAGGAATCAAGATAGCGTTCAGTCTCGACTTCAATTCTGCCGTCCACATTGACTAGCTTAGCATTCGTTAAAGAGAGAATGGAGTCCTGGACAGAGGACATGCGTTGCGAAGAAGGCTGGGTGATTGGGTGTGAGCTAGAAGTATTTGATTGCAATGAATCGATGATGATAAACACGATGAGCACTCTCTGTTCTTCCGCCTTTCTCAAGGCCGTTCTGAGCTTGTCATGATCCTGGCAGATACCATCTGAGATGATGATTTCTAGCTGCCAAAGATCAGAACCGGAAGAAGAGCGATGCTCCCTTGCGCGTTCCAACGTCTTTAGTGTGGTCTCTATCAAGGCCAAAACGTCAGTAGCTTCCTGATTGAACCTGAAGGCGCTAACGATGCTTGTTCCAGCTTGGTCCGTGAAAGGCCCCTCGTCGAAACCATGAAGAATATCGATGGTTTTACCGAACTTGGCAATAGCAATGTCACCTGCTTCTAATCTGTTTAGAGCCTTGGAGACGAGGGCGAGTGTCTCGTAGGCGAGATGAATAGAGTGCGATTCTGCCATGGATTTGGAATCGTCGAGAGCGATCAGAACTTGGTATTCTCGTTGACTTGGTCTAGTTCTACGTAGCCATATCTTGTCCTTGGTGAAGTCGCTTGCGATGTAAGGGACAATCTTTTTCATATTGAGCCTCTTCCCTGTGCGGTAATCCCCCTTGAGACGGGTAGCAAGTGTCGGTTCCAAGATGAGGCGTAGCTGCTCACAGAGGCCATATGCAAGGTCGTGAGTCAACGACGAATAGAGCCGCCAGATGTGCTGTGAATCTTCTTCCATATAGCCTGCTGATTGCCATCGTCTGAGCTCTTGCTCGGTGATGCGCTCTAGCTCCTTCTGTTCTTCTTTCTCCTTGGGGACGCGGCCAGGATCATAGGATGCGGAACTATCGGACGGATTTTGACTATTGACAACGGCGCCCTCGAGGTCCATCTGTGAAGTGTCTGAAACAGGATCGGGCTTTTGGGGCTGAAGTGGTTGGATGGATGAATCAATGGGGATGTCGTCTATATCCATTGCTGTAGCTCCGTCCTCTTGAGCGTGTGGCTCAGTTAAATGGAGATCTTCGAGCTTTGAGGCTGGACCGTCAGTGGAACCAAGAGCCTGCAATTCTTGGTCCTCCTCATCTGGTAGTAGATATTCAAGCTGCGAGTTGGCTTCAATATTTCCGAGTTGGACTTTAGGAATTTCTGCTGCTCCGTCTCGCTCAAGAATTTCTTTGAATTGTTGGTGAACTTCTCTTAAGGCATCTCCAAGGTTACGAAGGGGATTGCTTTGCATGAGCTTCTGCTGCCTGGAGGGAGCTAGACCTTGTTGGGCTCCGGCTACATCAGAACCATTACCCTTGTTCTCGAGCCCTAATTCCTGGGGATCTATTGATGGACTAGGTTCCGATTTGGGCCTGAAAAATGGATGAGTAGGTGCCTCAAGGAGACCTAATAAATGTTGGCATACATCTCTACTCGAGTGTCTTCTTGGGTTTGAGTACCGATATGTCCTGATCTGCCTTCTTGAGTCCCTATCTGATCAGTTGACGCAGTATCTTTCAAAGACTGCTGAGGATCATCGTGTGATGCATTTTCTCCTTCACCTATATCAGCCTTTGCAGTGGTATGATTGTCTGTATTATCCCCTTGGCTGTCAGCTTCGTTGGAATCGTCCAACTCCTGGAGAGAAGAAGTGTTTCCGTCCTGATCAGGTGCATCCTGGTCTTGATCCATCGTGCTTTGCTGCTGCTCTTGTATGACTGCGTCATCCTCGCTCATTTCGTCTAGATTTTCGGCTTCGATCTCTTCATCATGTTCCTCAATTTTCTCCTCTTCCTGCTCGTCTCCGCTCTGTCGAGCTTCGGATAGTTCTAAATCGAGATCCTCAGGCAAATCGAGAGTATCTGCATCAGGAACGAGATCATCCATGGGTGCGCCACTGGCCTCTATGGTTCCATCATCATCCACTTCATCGGGTGTTAGGTCATCAATTCTCTCCCCTTCGTCCGTCTGCCTCTCTCGTTGCTCTTCTTTATCCTTCTTTGTGTCGCGATTCTCTCTCTCGTCTCCCTTGGCTGTCATCTCTGCTTCTTGTTGGTTTTCGACCTGAGAATGATCTTTCTGAGACTTCTCGTCACTTGACCCTTCTTGTGGTGCCCTTTCGTCCCCCCATAGCTTCTCATCCACGGCCTTTGAATCTTGGGAGTCGAGATGACCAATATCTTCGTCTAGCTCCTGATCCTCCATACCAGAGTCCTGCTCGTCGTTGGACGGATTCTCTGGGATATCTTCCATGTTTCCATCGAAATCGTGATCCATCTCTATCGCATCATCGCCTTGATCAATATCACCCTCGCCTTCTTCGTTGGTTTCTCCTTGCAACCCCTCGACCTGGCTTTCTTCTTTGATCTCCTTGCTAACGTTGTCAGATCCTGTCCCTTGTCCTAATCCTACACCTTCTGCTGTCTCTGTTGCTCCATTGTCGTCAACCTCTTCGTCTGGGGGTTGACAAAAGCCTTGTTGCGCAAGCGTAGTCATAACAGAGCAAAGGACGTATTCGAGCTTGTATAGGGCCCTGGTCCACATAGCGTGAACTGATAGTTGTTTTTCGACAAGATGGAGGTATGTTTCGAGGAAGGGGACTGTTCTGTCAAGTGCTACTTGTATAGAACCTGGAAAAGCGCGACAAAACTGAGTGGCGGAATTGACCAGTCGCTCTACCGTCGCGTCTAATCTGAGCAGCCTTGTGAACTGGAGTACTCTTCGATGACCCTCTCTTATATACCGTTCCCCGCCTTCGTCCACAGGTATAGGGTTGTCAGATAACAACGTCTGGATATTGACCAGAAATAAGTCGATGCAGTCGTCGAAATCAATCACTTGAGAGCCCAGTGTACTATCCATAGACGGCTTCATAATTTCACACCCATCCAAAAACCACTGCTGTAAGTCCTCTAGAACCGGTCTGAGTTGAACCCCATCTTCGTTCCACTTTCGAAGAGAAATGGAGCACGTGTTTAGAAAGTTCCCTAGGTCATCTAACGTCGCCTTTTCCTCTGAAAGACGCTCATGAATAATTAAAAAAGTAGATTGTGGTAAAAGGCTCACCGCAGAGCAGCACATGAAATGGGGTAAATTTGATATGTTCAAGAAGTTCGCCAATCCGATGGCGCCATTCAGAAGTCTGGGCAACGCACACTTGAACTGCGCCAGAAACTGTTGCAATCGTGACAGAGGCAGTTGACTGCAGCTGGTTACATGTCTCCATGGTCTCTAGAAGTTCGTCAAGAGAATTTCTCCACCGACAGATGAAAGTATATGTTGTTTCCACGAACGCCAGCACACTTGACCCGGATGCAACGATCGGATTAGCAGGTGACACCATTTTTAGGCGTTGGCATATTCGATCGAGCTGACGATAATTTAATAGGGCCTCAGTCAAACTAAACAGCAGATATGAGCCGAAGCCTTGGTATCTAGTAGTCAGAAGATGTACCTTTTTCTGGATTCAAGAGCAATTGAAAAACCAGATTCGAGAAGCATTATGCCCCTTCCAAGTTCTCGTGTGCTAATATCTTGGTGATGTTGTGAGAGCATCGAACGAAGTTCGGGCAGAATCCAGAGTACTCTGTGGTGATACGACTCGGTATCTCTTCCAGGGAAATTTGCACGAGTGACTGGAGGAATTGCCTTCTGACTTCTGATCCAAGCAGTGCTCGACTGGCGCCTGAGAACTTCTGGTTTCACATCCTGAGAAAGCCCACCGTGCTTTAATTCTTTCAATAGGTCACTCCAGGCTTTCCGCTTCCTGACTAGTAAGGCCTTCTTTCCCTGCTGATTCTTCTCTGGTGTATCTCCTTTCCTGGGCATCTCTTGCGATAGGATATGGGCTGTAGTAATAATTTCTCTTGAAAGCGAGCTCAATATGCTTACATTACCTAAGCTGACTGCAGACGTAATTAACCCATTGACAAAAGCTTGAAATTTTTGGAAGGTTTGATCTAGATTTCTCAGGTGCTGGGAGTTGTGAGCCAGAGGAGAGATGTTGGAGTTGAGGCGTAAGACTCGACTCATGGTAGTCCCCTGTGTATGAGTGGAATCGCCGTCTTCGGTGACACTGGCTGTTTTCGGCCGCAGAAGAGGGGCGACCGGCTGTTGTAAGACTGTTCTGAACTTTCGAATAATTTTGTACAGCTGATGATGAGTCCTCATGGAACTTTGTTTCAGCGCTTGTACGTTGACATCTTTCCAGCTCGCCAATTTGATCAATTTCTTGATCTCGTCCTCCAAAGGTTCGCGTTGACCAGATAGGTACGATGTGACAACAGAGAGGTGGATATGGAAATAGCTGACAGTATTATCTGCAATGACCTTGGATCTCTGAAAAACACTACGTTGTGCACCATCCTTCGAAAGGCTAAGCTGATCGAGGTAAGAAACAAAACTCCTCAATAGCTCAAGCCGTGCGTGGAATTGGCCCAAAGAACTCGAACGAAGGAAGTCGTCAAGCATGGGGACGAGTGTGGAGAAATAATCGTCAACTAATTGATCAGTTTCTTGCCGCGAGTTTTCTAGAATGTCCTTCGGACCACGAACCAAGGCGTCATACAGTCGAAACCACCAATTACTGTCTCCTCTGACAAACTGATGGACTTCTGCGGAGAGGAGGGCTTGCCAGCATGATAGCTCAAGGCGCCTCCAGTCAACGATTAGCGAGGTGAGTCCCTGCCGATGCTCCTTCAGGGTAGTGAGTTGACTAGAGTACATCTCCCAATCATCGGTTTGAGCGAGAAGCTGCTCTAACGCAGATAAGACTTTCGCCAGGGGAGAGGTTATGTCTAATTTGAGGAATGCATGGCAGCGTTCATGTAGATGTTGCAGCACCATTTGGTCTGGCCACTCCTGAATAAGAAGGTCTAATCTGCCTTGTAAAGAGATGACAGTATCGGCAGCTCTCTTAACTTCTCCAATATTAGAGTCCAGGTAGAAGTTATATTTCTTGCTTGAATTTGAAGAGAGTCTCAACTGCTGCAACCTTGTGGAAAGGAGCGACAGCTGATAAGCGATGCTCCTTCTATCCATCACCTCCGGATTTGACATGGGATCTTTAGGGACCAATCTACTAAGCGCGTTGGCCCGGAGGCCCCGGAACGATGATTCTGAGGGACATGAAGAACCAGCAAAAAGGGCATGATGCAGGTGAAGAATGGTGGACCCAGTGTCAGCAGATATAAACGTATGAGGAGCGGAGTGGGCATTAGCATCATCGATGTTGCTGTCCCCTAGGACGTTTTCAAATGATGGGAAAAGACGGATAAATTCTTGTTCCTCGACTGCCGAATCATCCATAGCATCATGGACCATCTTGCTGTGCTTGTACAGCGACTCGCTCTGCTGCTTGAGCTCCGCACTCTTAGCTATATCGATGTGCCACAGACGAACAAATTGTTCATAACAGAGCTCCACAGAGAGGATGTGTTGGTCAAGACTTGTGCCAGTAGCGATATCGAAGGATATGCACGATAGCTTGAGAAGTGGACTATTATAAGCACCCAAGTCTTTGAAAGCATCCTCTGTGGAGAGCTGAAGTAGTAGTGAAGCTCCATAGATGGCAGGGAATGTGACCAGGGCCTGAATAACTGCACTATTCTGACTGGTCGTAGAGGAATGACGCACAAGACGGAGCCCAAGTCGAAGATAAGAGAGCAGGAGTCGGATCGGATTACAGATGTCGGCATACTCGGAGTAAGTCGATAAAAGCCTTTGATCAAAACCAGCAATCGATTCCTGCAAAACTGCTTCCCTTTGAATGGCCAGATCATCACCAGCCTCAAGACGGTGTAGTAAACCCTCTAGCTTAGCTGAATCAATGACCTGCTCGCCGAATTGAGAGATTTCCTTCCAAAATACATGAAGGTGGGACGGATCAGGTCTATGGGGACGGAAAGTGGTTGAGTTCACCAGCCCGATTTCCTGAGTGCGAACTGAAATCAAGTGAGAAATAAGGGTATTAACCCTACCACCAGTTTGTAGAGCTTGCAAGGATGAATGAAGTGCGATTTCCGATGATAATCGATCCGATAACTCTTGATGGAAATCTTGAAAACAGGTTTGCAGGGCAGCAGGGTCTATGGGCACATCGGGGATATACAGGTTACGCAGGAAATTACTAAGCGAAACCCAACAGCGGCCTAAAATGACGATGGGGTTCTTGCGATGTATGGTTGACTCTGTAGCATAATAAAGGCTGGGTCTCAAGTGCAGATTATAGGCGTCTACAAGATGAGGGTTATTGCAACTTTCGATCAAAGATGAGAGGAGTTGGAGGGACGATGAGTTGTCCAGTATCCATCGATCATGAAGTGTCTTCAATGCAGCGTTCACATCAGCTGGAAAATGCAAGGAGAAAGATGACACAATCTGTGGAGGAGTGAGCATATTAAAAAAGGAAGACAGCAAGATCCTCACAAGTAGGATACAGTGTTGCAAGAGCATCCAAAGATGTTTTGAACGAAGTTGATGGGATTCACAATTGCGGAGGACGATTTTAGACAGGCTGACAAGGGTGTCGTGATGTTTCTGCATGATAACGAGAGGTTTTCGAGGCCCCTGAGCAGAATCGTGACTAGAACCAGGTCAGATATCTGTGCAATTCTAGGCAAAGGTGTGAATGCACCAGTAATAAACAACTGAGCTAAGAATTGTCGCTGTTAGAAGGGATTCAGGACCTTTGGGTACCTACCACCACCATAATTTAGTAAAGGGAAAGAATTGTGCTAGAGGTCTACAGACCTCTGGAGGGCCAACCCATGCCCATAGCTCCTGCATCCATCTCTGCTGCAATGTCACTAGGGTGGGAAAGATATCTATCGTGGATGTATAAGTAAAGAAAGAGAAAAGTTGGTATTCCAGAACTTGCCTTGGCCAGTTGATACCTTCCAGATGAGATGCTGGATAGAGGCAGCTGGAAGAAGAGACCTTCCCTCATCCATGATTGTCTGCTCGATCATCTGCTCCATGAGTTCAAGATCCCCCTGTAACAGAAAATTGGTTAGTAAGTCTGATGCATTGATACGTGAAAGGATGGTAAAAACGAACAGGTGCTAAATGTGAACGACGAGAGATCCTGGCTAGAACCTGTAGTTCCATGATATGCAATGGGAGATTCATAATTAAGTCCGGATCAGGCGCAGTGGAGGGCTGCATTAACTTGGTGCCTGCAATCAGTATTTGAGGCACGATCAACGGATTGGATTATTCACAGTGTCTAGCTTCCCCGTAATCACATCCAATATCCCTTTTTCTTGTTCGTTTGGATCCAATGGTAGAGAAGTCAGGGATAATGCTTGCAACAGATATCGTCGAATCACTGGTATGGAATATGAATCAGCGGTAAGTACTGGAAGGAATGTGTTCCCAAACCATTGGAATTAGCACCGACTGGTAGTTTACAAACGCGTGAATCCAGCTCTTGCATAGATTCGGCACTAATACGAGGACTGTGTGTCTCCAACGTTGCGTTCCATATGTCGAGCATGCCATGACCGGATTTCAGAGAAATCATCTCCCTGATGGTTCGAACATGCTCCTGAATCGATGGAGAAAAAGCGTTACACTTTTCAGACGACTCTACCATCCAGTTGCAAGTAACATAAAGCAAGGAGAAATCGATGGAGGATGAACGGACAGCCATCTGTAAACGGTGACTATGTTGCAACAGACCGATGAAAGCTTCTATGTCATGTACCTGAGGTCAGTGTCAGTGAGATGACCAGCAAAGGAGGAAAAGGACCCACTGCATGCATAAGGTTATGATGGGACGTCAGATCTTGTAAGAGTTGCTGACTGGACAATTGGATTGTATTGACCAGACGGGCGACCTCACGAAACAAAACTTGATGGGCCTCTGGCATTTTATTCAGGTATTGCCGAGTCACCCTGGACCGTTGTTCCAGTTCCTGCGTATGGATGAAAAGCTCGACACCAAAGTTGATCATAGTTGAGAGCAGAGAGTGAGGAGATACGGCATCGGACGTGATAGAGCACTCAGGGCATTGCACACAGGTCAGAAAGAAGTCGAAAGGCTATTTCCATTGGTAAAGTTCATTACATGCCGAGGTGTACAAATCAATATTTCCACTGGGCCTCGGAAAAAAGTGGTATCAGTACTGACCTGGGCAAAGATAAACCGAGGTGAAACCTCCCATGTTAAACAGTGTGTTTCACGGAGACTTGCCGTTGCAGCGCCCAGCGGGCCATCAAAGATGGTATCGAGAAGGGTAGAGATTCGATGAGTGATGAGATTATCAGGACTTTCATTGAAACTACGAAGAAGTCGGCGTAGATGCCTCCTGTGGGTCGGGGCTATGACACGCACTAAGTAGAAAAGGTGTGCATGTAAAGCATCTACGATTGGTTCTGTCCATAGGGGAGCAAGATGGGATGTCACCCTGGATAGAGCGGAGAACTGACTCAGAACAGTAACCTGCTGTTTTCTAGTTTCATCTTGCGATGTTGACCGTACACCACGACGGAGAGCGTCATGGAATGATAAACGGCCTGATGAAAATAGAGAGGATAGACGAAAGTGTTGCAGCAAAGGAATGCGCTCATCACCATCGATGCCCCGGGCGCCATGCAAAGATATTTCTACGCTTCGATTTCTCATCGCGCGTGACAATTCGCCATAATGAGGATCGACGGACATGAAGAGCCTGAACTTGGGGTGAGGCTTAATGACTAGAATCGATCCATGAACGCGCCCCCTTTCGTTCAAACTGAGAACACCGTTGGGTTCACAGAGCGAATTGAGGCGGTCAAGCACAGATGGATTGCATAGGTTAGCACCGTCCAAGAGAAGCCAATGCCCTTGTTTCATGGCTCTGATCAAGGGGCCATCCTTCCACTCGAATCCCCCCCTTGACGATCCAAGAGATGCTACTCGTTGGAGTAACGATGATCGTACGTCCGCAAAAATCCCATCAGCGGGTATATCCTCTACCACCTGTCGTATAATTTCAACGACAGCGGACGAAGTATTGTGCAAATGAGCCTTGGTAAGCAGATCGGTTCGAGTAGATATATCCCTACATCCTTGAGGAGACCGCCGATAAGCACTGAGCAACTGTATGACGTCTTGGATCAAGCTGGAAACGCGATCTTCTGTATTGACCTGTTCGAAACTTCCAAGAATATCCATGGTGTCGCTTGTACTGCTGAGGGAGATCTCTTTCAAAACTGAACCAGACAAATCAGCCAAAATTCTGATCAACTCCGTCTTACCACTGTCGGATATTCCCGTTATAATTGAAGGCCAAGAGTTCGTCACACACAAGCCAATAGATTCCAGGGCTTGGAGTTGAGAATGAAGGATACGTCCTGTGCGAGTAAAACTGAGGTAATTGTTTCTTGGTGATGTAAACTCGCCAAAGCGGAGGAATGATGGTGTGATAGAAGGGTATGGTAGTGACAATACATGACAAGACTTGCCAAAAAATTCTTCGAATAGAGATCTTGCCCGTGCTCTGTCTCGCTCACTCCGAAAGCGGTGCAAGTACACAGCATGGAGATGGGCCTCAGGTGAAGCTCCAGGTCCAGGTCCTTTCATCAAAGTGCCCCATCTAATGATATCACGGAGATTAAACTCCCAAGGAGAACCATCCCTGCCAAAGGCCTTCTTGAGACACACCTCTTCGTTCAGGCGGGTATTGAATGCAATCATTGTACGCAGTGTATCTGAATCGTGCATAGGAAAGATTGACCGGCAAACAAGGTAAAGGTCTGCTGCTGAAAGCTCATCGATGTAGACTTTGGTGAACCTGTTGACGAAGGACTTTGGTAACCCCTTCCTTCCGCCAC
Source organism: Pterula multifida (assembly GCA_900068985.1). Taxonomy (NCBI): domain Eukaryota; kingdom Fungi; phylum Basidiomycota; class Agaricomycetes; order Agaricales; family Pterulaceae; genus Pterula; species Pterula multifida. Next base: position 6,038 of record CEMT01388894.1, on the reverse strand, counting down.
CCTGATTGAGGGGATTCTGGGCAGCAAAAATACGAAAGGAGTGATGCCGTGTGAAGCTCTTCCCTAGCTCTGGTATGTAAACCGTTCCACGATGATCCAGAACTGCATTTAGCCCTTCTAGTACAGACTGCGGTGCAAGGTTCATCTCGTCGAGGAGAACCCAGTGGCCCTCCTGCAAGGCTTTCAGAAACTCGGCGTCTCTCCATTGCAGCTCTCCTGGGCCTCCACCTTCGACGGGGAGGTCAGAACCAAAAAGGTCCATAAGATCAGTCTGGTCGGATAAGTTGATACGGCAGAGGTGGTAACCAGAGAGACTGGCAAGGGCAGAGATGAGAGTCGTCTTCCCGACTCCGGGACTGCCCTCCAGGAGGATGGGTTTCGCCACTTGACAAGCTCGGAAGACTCTCATAGCGTTGTTCTGGGTGGTGGGCGCTTGGAGATTGAAAGTCTGGGCAACTGATTCCTGTGGGCCTCTAGGTATTGCAAACGATCCTAGTTGAATGAACCGACTCGGATCATAGGTTGGAGCCAACGGGAGGGTGTCATGCAAAGGAGGTGGAGCAACTTCTTGTAGTCTATTTTGTGCATCGGCCTTGAGTCGATGAAGCGCTTCAACGGAGTAGGTACTGAGCTGAGGCAAAGAATCAAGACCATCCAGAAAGGTCATATTAGCTGCATGATGCTGAGAGGTAGAGTGAGTATCGCTTAGAAGGTGTTGGATCAAAGGCCTTACAAATATTTCTTCTGCTGACATGCTGGACGAAGTGGCAATAGCATTAGAAAATGCAACCCATGCCTGGAAAAATGGGTTCAATCATGAACTCATTATACAGGACAAATGAAGAATAAGCATACGAGAATATCTCGAAGGCCGGATAACGACTTGTCGCCAGCCTTGTCACAAAGCCAGTCCGAAAAATCCAGGAGGGGGGTAGTAAAAGGCCGAAGCATTTCGTGTATCCACGAATTCCCGACTATCAATTCCAAATCCGTGCGATCGTCAACAGGTGGGACCCAGATCTCTGTGAATCGATTGCGCAGAGCAGGTGATAGCTCCTTCTTCCCATAGTCACCTCCAGGGTTCATTGTCGCAACTAGCTGAAAGCCACTGGAGGCACGAACGAAAGACGTTTGAAGATCATCGCCGCCCTTCTCTGCTAAAACAATGGTACGGGATGGCTCCAAGACACTATTCAAACGCTCCAGAACAGAGTCGTCGGCAAGCGATATTTCATCCAATAGGAATATATCTCCAGATCTCATGGCTTCGACAAGGGGGCCATCCCGCCATTCAAATAGCGGGCTGTGTTCTGACCTATTTCGAACAGGTCTGAGTCCACCAATGAGATCTGCAGTTTCGGTGTTTTGATGACAGTTAACCATGTATAAATGCTTCTTGATGGCCTCACCATAGGCCTGGCAAACAGATGTCTTTCCACACCCTGTCTCACCCACCAGGAGAACAGGCTCGTTGAAACG
>CEMT01388892.1:9735-32964 GCA_900068985.1 Pterula multifida | reverse complement strand
CTCCCGCATCGTCATCTAAACACCACAGACCTTATTTTACACTGACTCAAATAGAAATTCTGTCTGAGAAACAAAGGGGAAAAATCTCTGCATCTCAAGAGGACAAAGTCAGGCAGAGTGCATGCAGCTTCATTGAAGGCATGGGAGCTAGAATCGGATTGTACGTTGTACAACACAGTACCTTAATGTCTTACCGACGATCTTCATAGTCCACGAAGAACGATTGCTACCGCTCAGAACCTTTATCATCGGTTTCACCTGTACTTCCCCCGCAAAGATTTTAACTATTTCGTTCGTGTCACTTGTCCTCAAACGATCCTGTTTCTCATACTACCCAGGATGTATCTCTCGCAGCAATCTATGTTTCCACAAAAATGCACGATACTCTGAAAAAGCCTCGAGAACTTCTTGCTGTGTCGTACGCAATGAGATTTCCAGAATTAACTGCCAAGTCTAAAACTGGTGAGGTAGACCTCGACCATATGGACCAGGCTGTACATCTATCATATTCTTTACTGAGATGTCCTTTAACCTCCATTTTATCCTCCCAGACTGTCGAACATGATAAGTCACGAATCCTAGCTGTCGAAAGGTTGATTCTGGAGACCATCTGCTTCAACTTTACATCGAGGATGCCTTTCCCTTACGTTATAAAGATAGGGAGGGCTCTAGGAGGTATTGTTTCTACGTCATAAGATGAATTACTGCTGCACATTTATTATCCTCAGCTTCGAAACAAATGACGAAGATGGCATGGAGACTGGCCATGGATTCGTATGTTTCGATGATATCTGTATTTTTCCTCAATTTCTCAGCTATATTTCATTAGACATCGGACATTAGTGCCGCTTCAGTATCCCCCACATGTTGTCGCATTAGGGAGTCTTTATGTTGCCAGTCTCCTGACATCGATAGATTTGACCATTGCGCCACCTCGGATTGTTTTGGACGATCGTTCTACCCATAATATCGCACTGCAACTAGGCAATCCCGGAGAGTGGGAAACAACATTTCAAGCAAAAGCTCGGGATCTTGAAGGTAATCACTCAAATTTGATGTAAACTCACTGACATTGATTATTGCAGAAATTGCACATGCCCTCCTCGACTTGCTGATCCAGTTTTGTCAGAACCCAGTTATATCAGCGAACACCTCCCCACGGACACCCTCTTCTCCTTCACACACAACGTCTAGTCGCCCTTCCACGGTCATATTTGCTACCTACAAACCTGATCACCTAATGCATCTCAAAATTGCTCTTCGAGAGCGACATGAAAACATGAAACATAAGCTTTCAACGGAGGAGAGCTTGGGTGAACGAGGCACCAAGAAGCAGAAGTTGGATTGTGAGAGCCACCAGAGTGACAGCAGAAAAAATCATGTTGTGGAAGAGATAGCTGGCAAGGTCCTGGGCCGTAACGAAGGGACTATGCGCTTTCTCTTTGGTCCTCCTGGCATAGTCGGTGATGGAATATGATACTTGTATTTTTTGGTCAGTCAGTATCCGTCCGTTTTGCTTGACTTCGTCTAATATGATGGTCTTCGTGTACCACCACAATAGAATTTTCACCGTGGATTTCTAGCCAACTTGAACATCATTTGAGCCTCGCTTCCAGTTAATCCAATTTAATTTCTCGAATCAAACTATGCACTTTACAAGTACCTCCGTCCGATTTGCTAACACTCCTGCCTGGATGGATTGCTACGATATTTCATTATAGTACACGAATAAAAAAATGCTCGGTGCCTCGATCTTCATCATGGAGTCAAGCGGGGGACAAAAAGGAGCAAAAGGGTATAAGAGGAAGAAAAGGCCGCTGGTAACCAGCAATTGTTCAAGTAAGCTTGAACAGTACCTGATACTAAGTATGCTACATGCAAGACACTCATGGTCAGCCCAGGCTTACAAGTAACAAGACACGAACAAGAAAAGCGAGCTATTAATGTAATTTGTCTAGGTCTATTTATCAATGCAATGCAGATGAAATGAAAGAGATGGGTGGGGTTGGGAATGTTAAGCCATAGAACAGTAGATGTAGGGCTCAAGAATAAAGAAGTCAGCTTGTAGTCAGTTCCAGTCTTGAATCCAGCCCATAGGGTATTGGACTTCTTGCCGAACACTGGTATTTTCTGGGTAAAGGCAGGTCGCTATCACCAACTCCTAATTCCCGAAGGTCCAGAAGTTCGATGCCTTCGCGTACTATGCGGGATTGTTCCATTAACCCTTGTGTCTCTGTGGGAGAGACCAATCGCCGAAGATGCAAAACGCTGAAGATTGAATGAGCCCTGGCAAGGGGCAAATGACATACAACCTACATTCGACATGCAACAATATCAGGCATTATGAATGCAAAAGGCAATCCAACACCATTGTATATGCGGTTACTCCTGAAGCACATAGGAGATGAGCTATCATCCACAGACAACCATTAATCATGTATCCATACTTGAAGTATAAAATAGAAGTCAATAGATTCACGGCTGCCATGATAAAAAACGACGCCAATCCTAAGGGTAAAGCAATCAAGGCGCACTTGTAAAGATGGCCAAAGTAAAATGTGAAATGGCATACCTTGAGCGATGAACGTCTTACCAAGTGGACCTTGACTGCTATTCAATCGAAGGCAGTGCTTCGCATGTCAGAAGTAAGGTCAATGAGGAATTGGAGGATGGACCATGCATAAACCTTGCATACCACAACAACAAAAAGTATCACGAGAAAATCAACAAGGAAGGATCCCAACTAAGTATTATATGAACGCATTAGCACGTCAACTAGATCTGGTCCTTGACAGGTTCTCTTACCATTACTAGCTATTCATAACAATATATCGATGTTGGTTCTCGTTTCATAGGACTGACTGATACTGCTTACCCCCGTATGTGTCGCAGGTTCATAGAGCGCCCCAGTTTGCTCCACTTGTGCATCATTGCCGAAACAGCCACTCTTTGGTCCAAACACGAGGAATTGGTCACGGGAAGCTAGGAGAAACGAATTGCATTGTAATTCTTCCCCAAGTTAATGTTAGAAGGTAGTACTCACCGATGAACTGGGAGCCAAAAAGCCAGAATTCAGCTGCACCGACAGCAACAAAGGCGAGAAGTAAGATAGCAAGAAAGATCTTGTTGCGCGCTGTGAACCCGTATGCCCGGATGATCATAACAGCTGATACCGAGGGATAGATCAAGTAAGATGCTCAAAAGGAAACGAAAGGGCAAACCTTGTGCTGCGAGTTGCTGTGGACAATGCACTTGGTCAAACTATAAAGGATGAGATCAAGAAAGAAATGACTGACACAAGGCACTATAAGAACATAAAAAGGGTGTACAAAAGTTGCACAAGCTTGATAAGAATGATTCCCAATCCACATCACAATAAACACAGGGGAGACCTGCGCCCGAAGGATTCAGTGGATATCCACTTCTCCAATTGATGATAATCGTGCTCACCAGAAGCGGATAATATCGACAGAAAAGATACGCGACTTTTATAAATGTCCATCGCGCGCGGTGAATCTATGAACGATGTACAGACCCAGTGATGAGTTGGATACTGGATGAATCCGACTTTGATAAATAACCCACGAGGTCTTGTTCCTCCCTGAGGCTTTCAAGGGCATCAACACCAGTTCCGTCAGTGGGAAAATGTGAATGGCAAAGTTACTCACCATAGAATCCAATCATAGAAGGCGAGAGTGAAAACGGCTAAAAATATTGAAGGAGTTTCGGATCAATCACCCAACCAGAAACCGTCAGTTGAAGGTATCTGCATCAAGATCCAGGATCAGCCTACTTACCTATGGCAGAATACCGAGACCTGTGATGTAGATGTCAGTTCGACAAGATATAAATCGTAGAGGCAGAGCACGAACACTTCCAACTGATTAGCTCCCTCGATGATCAACCGGTTTAGTTCGTCTAGCGATAAAGTTGTAAGGCTCATATGAGCAATCACAGATCCGCTAGAGCTCGAGCTTTTTTTCTTTCCCTCGTTAGAATCGGTTGGAATGCCAATGGTTCGGGCAGAATGAAGTCGTTGAATCGGGTCGTGAAAGTTGTACAACCACTGGTTGACATATGGCCACTTCAAGAGGAAGCAGAAGAAACAGCTGGGGAATTCTTCACAAGCTGCCTGAGGAAGGCCTGAATAAAAAGGGACAATATGCGAAGGTGATGGGGGGTGGAGAGAGGGAGCTCGGGCGTACAATCATCCCACGAACCAGGAAAATATTGTCATGTTGTTGCTAAGTTCATGACATGAGAATTTGAGATGAGATCCATATATATTTAAATTATCAACTCTATTTACGGTATCCCCGCTTTTCATTTCGGTCAACAACTTCAATTCAATAGCTTACATAAGCTTAGAACCAGCATGTGAGTGGTGTTAAGTATCATATATGTTATATGATCATTGATATAATATGATAGATGAATTTGAAGGCAACAAATGTCAGTGATTAACCAAATCTCAATATATCTTCAGCCTTCCAATGCCTGCATTGGAATAAACATTGAGATTTTGCTCTACCAAGTCTCCATAAACCCTTTGCCTTGACTTTCACCGTGCTCAGGTACGTCTATAGTGGCTGGATTGTGAAGCTCTATAAATAATATCTGATCTGCATGATCTGCTGGGTACATCGCAAGGTGAAGCGTAGTCGTGTCAGAGGACCATAAACGACTCCGTTTACTAGCAGTTGTTTGAGGGTTCCAGGATAATTGGGAACCATAATCAACTGGATTGAACAGGAAACTTAACATGACGAAGAATGACAGGGACAAACCCCTTAAACGAGGCTGAACCGTCAACAGGTTAGTAGGTTGTTGGTAACAACTGAACACGATGACATGGATGAGTTTCCCTCCACATCAACTGCACCCGCCATGGGATTGCCTCGGCTGTTATCGTTGTTGAGAATAATGTCAAGCAAGACAAGAACCTTGTCGTCACATTCTTAGCTTGGCTTAGGCAGTAATCCGGCAGAGTAACGAAGATAGAAGACGATTGAAGCTCAGTGAACCGCAACCTCTTCCATATCGTCATCGTCATCATCCTCAGTGGCAATATCAATATCAGCAGCATCTGATGGAGGCTCCACTGGTGTTTGAGACACTGGAGTTGTTGACGGTGGAAATGAACCCTGAGCCTGAACATCTGGGCTGTCCTCTTCCATCAACGCCTGAAGTTGGGAAGCCAACAAAGTCAGATGAGCCCGCAGCGCAGCTCGTTCACTTGATAAACCAGAGTCTCCCTGGATCGTTGGATCATTTGCTACGGTAGCTGGTTGTGATGTTGAGGGTTTGGGTGGAGGGTCTGTTGTGGCCGTTCCCGATGCAGATGACACCTCTGCTTCAGTAGATGATCCCTCAACAGGCATGCTAAGTAAGCCAGCAAAGTTGATGGCTTTGAGAATATTCTGAGCCGCTTCCCAGGCATCGCTACCCTCAACAATCTGTTCCTCCGTGGTAGTGGTTGCCGGATCGATAGATTGACTGGCAGTCGAGGTAGTTGATGTTGACTTGGATTGTTGATTGTTGGGGTGTACAAGGGGGGTAGTAGTGAAAGGCGAGGATCTAGACGGAGATGGGTGTTGAAAGTTCTGAGGACCTGTTACGGCTGATTGCCCGCTAGTCTGGGGACGTCGTGTTGTTCGACGCGAAGTCTGCAGGAAAAACGCCATCAGTATACTACTTGCTCACCGTATCACAAAGGAAGATCGCTTACATTACCACCTTCCCAGGTAGTTAAGAGATAGTATTTCCCAGCTGCATTTTTGCCAAATCGACCACGCTTGTGCGCCTTTTGCAGGGCCTGACTAGCTGATGGTCGAAAGTTGGTCTGGAGTGGATAATGCATCGCCATCCAAGTGAAGAGATTCTTAGGGGCGCACCCTTCGCCTTCATCACAATTTGCAAGTGCTTCTGCAAGCAGCTCCTCGTAACTGGGTAGATCATCCACTGAAACCCCGCCAATACTCGATACACCACTGTACGGACCTGCAACCGGAGGAGTAGGGTAAAATGAGGAAGGAACAGAGGGCTGGGGATTGATTGTCGGCTGTGGCCCTGGATGATGATGATAGTGAGGGTAAAAGGGACTGGATGGGTAATGATAATATGCCCCTGGTGGTGGCATAGAATAATACGGTGCATGAGGGTAAGCAGTGGGAACAGGTGGGTAGGTGTAATGATTGTGAGGAAAGTGATGATGAGGAGACGGGGCGGGTACGGGTGGTGGTGCAGTAGCTACAGTGGAAAGCACTGGCGCTGGACTTGGTACTGACTGCACCGGTGGACTCGTGACCTGAAGAGCAGGAGATGAGGGGGTATCAACAGGACTTTGACTTGAAGATTCCGAAATGGCATCAACGTCTATAGGTACATTGTTGCTATTAGATTCCTGTGGTAGTTGTTCCCGCTCGTGAGAAGTGTCTGGCACAGCCGACGTGGCTTGCCCGTCCTTCCTTGGTGGTTCTTCGTTGGGTGATAGCAAATTTTCGGGCGTGAGTATTGGTTGTACCGGGTTTTCCTTCTGCTGGGTCGACTGCCGCTCGAGTTGTTGCAAAAGCGCAATCGCAGCATTTAGATCACTGGGCCATAGATTATTTTGTACATGACTGGGAGCTTGAGCCTCGAGGAAGAGGCAGATATCTATAATTTTTGTTGGTGGGAGTAAGGCGAGATATTTTCGCTTAAGGTCAAGATCTATACAGCTGTAAGAGTTGAGTTAAAAGATAAAGAAGAGGATAAACCTGCAAGATTTCCATGTGATGATGATGATGACGGAAGAGAGGAAGGAGGGTTCGTAGTCTCCATCGCTCTGGATGAGCTGCACAGTTTTACGCATTCCAAGGTTCGGCAGTGGCTAGTGGCTGATCACACGCGCGAGCCACACAACAAAAATTCGATTCCATCTCTAGCTAAAGTACCAAATATCTCAAGGCCCATTCCCTGTTCCTATTCTCATCTTTGCAAGTGCCTTTTTCTGCTTCTTTTCCTCCTCCTTTTCCTTCTTCTTTCTCTTATTCTTTGGCTTGATCTTGCACTTGTGCTGTCGAGACCGTATCAGTTTCCCATTCTGCACCTTTGGTCCCCATCTAGCTAGCGTTAGCACTACCTATTTCCGCACTAAACAAAAGATACTGCTCACCCCCGAATCGTTTTCTTCGGCTTAGTCTCATGAGCAAACTCTTCTATCGGAACGCCCTGTCGGTACTTAGCCATGCACCATAGAATATACCTGTATAGTAAGCTAAACAAGAGGAGGAGTATCCAGCAGAGGTATTCGTACCGCCGGTCCTTGACCCCAACACCAGCGCTCTTGAAGTCACCACCACGAGACCGCCAAAATTCCGCCCATGAGTCCATTGAGAGCTTAGTCTCGCATTTTCTTCCTATAGCCGTCAGAAATTCCTTTGGAGTAGCAACTACCGGTGTGTCGTTTAGTATTTATCCAAAGCCAAACAATGTAATAAAGAATCACACACCAGGTTTTTGGGGTAGCGGAATAGGTTTGGAGACGGTCACGTCAGAAGAAGGTATTGTTTTAGACTTGAGCGCAGCCGCAGCAGCGGAAGTCGCGAAACTGCGCGTACTAAGCCAGGTAATACGAGTAGCAGAACGGAGGAAGGTGATCATGTAAATCCAAGCACGTGATAGGGTGTAGTCTTGAGATGGACTCCGAGGAGCAACTTATTTCAAGGGAGAGAACTTTGTCCCGGCCAGCTCCTGCACTCCGTTCTAAACCTTCATCTTCGCGTCTGAGGATCACTTCTACTTCTCGATCTGGTGCTTCTACTCCGATCCCAACATCTGGCAATTGTAATACCCAGTCTACAGCGTTGACGAGTAATCTACACAGCGAAACCTCATCTATCATCAACTTCGATACATCATCGGATGCCATACTAGTCCAAGATCTTGAGCTCGATCCAGAAACTGAGGACAGCGCGGTCAATGCTCCTGGACAAATATCGTCTTCTGCTGGTGATGAAAGCTCGAAGAAGACGCTGAGAGATCAATTGAGGAGAACACTGAGTCACAAAGCTTCGACACTGGGTAAGATATATGCAATACTTCACACCTTGTCTCGTTCAATTCAACAAGATCACACACAGTGTCTTCAACCCACCGCAGTAGAGGAGCGTTTCAGCAGGGCAAGGATACTATTGTCCACGACCTTCCTTCTCCATCACTAGGTATCATCATCGCCCCCGTGAGGTGACTTCTCAACCCTGACCTGGTTGTAGACTCGTTATTCCCACCCCGTCAATATTTCATACTGACTGATGCTGGTAAACCCGTCTTCTTAAGGTAGAGCCTCCTCTCCTTTTTCACATCTTCGAAATTCATAGTCCAGTAGCACCGACTCTGAAGCGACCAATTCACTCAGCTCAGATACAGCCACCAATATCGTTGGTATCATTCAAGCCCTTATATCAGTTTTCCTCGACGATAATGACGATAAGCTGCGATGCATCAATGCGGGTAGAACTCGGATAACATTTATGTTACGGCCACCACTGTATTATGCTTGTGCTACCAAGTGGGGTGACCCAGAGAGCGTGGTACGTGTGTTCGGTGTTCTTTAATGGGATAAGGCCTTCGATTCTAATTTGCGTATGGAAAGGAAGACGCGATCACACATGGAATACTTACATCTTCAAATATTGAGTATTATGACGGCCTCGCAGCTACGCAAATTATTCGAGCGGAGAACCAACTTTGATCTTGGAAGACTACTCGCAGGTGTTAATCACCTCTGGTCTATGCTGTCCAATTCATTGACTGGTCTCAATAGGAGCTGATACTTTTTTGACCTCTCTTATTGCAAGACTAGAGTTTGATTTAGCTATGGCTACTTCATCGCTCCATTGCCTCAGGTTAGAGTCAGCACTGCGGAAGAAAGCTGCAGAGATTCTGGTACCTCCGAAAGGTACAAAGGCATGATACATCTATCTCTTCTCGGAAGTGGTATCGCTGATGAGGATTCAGGACATATTATACGTTCTTTTGATAGCGAGAGATCGTGTCGTTACCCTAGTTCGACCTAAGAAGCATTCTGTTCATCCTGCTGGTAAAAGTAACTTCTACACTCAAGTCGTGGGTTGACCTCCCTTTCATTTGTAGATGTTCATATAATCCTCAATACGATGCACTCACCATCCATCTACAATTCCCCTGCTTCTTCACTATGGATCCCGATATGTCTTCCCAAGTTCAACCCCGGGTCATTCGTCAATGCATGTATATCTTTCCTTGGCAATGATGGCAATGAATCTACCTCATTCTCGGACCATACGGATGAGAACGAGCGTCTTGGTAAGATTACTGGGATAGCATTGGTCTGTATAAGTGGTGGTCAACAAACCTTTGACACTGTGCGACAATGGTGTGACACCGTTGTCGAGGTTAGTCTTTCATCACTTGTGCAGTATTTTAGTGACAAACCTATCTACCAGAGACTGGACAAAGAGGGCATCTTACATCAAGTTTCACATGCCATCCTTGGACGACGTCGCCCAACCACACCACCGCCCTCTGCACCCTCTCGCTCTCCCAACAACGCATCCTCAAATCCAGCTTCTGCTATGAAGCAAAGTCAAACAAGGCTTTCTGCCCAGTTGAATAGAGGTTCCGCTGAGATGGACTCTCATCTTAGTGAGGTCCCATATCTCCTTTCAGGTCATTGTTCGGACTATTCGGTGGCCAGTCTTGGTATACCAGGGCTTAGGCACTTTGTATATAAAGCACGACCTCTAGTTCAGATAACACATCCGGTCTTCGATGAGCTGTACGAAGAGTTGAATGAAAGAAGGAGGTAACTGTCGATTCCGAGGTTCTTCCGAGTTAACACTCATTATCTTCCTTGTAGGTTGATTACCTTGTATCAGATTCTTTATGACAATATTCATGCTAAATCTGGTCAGGGTGAGTCGCTGAAGTTGCAGTATATCAAGACCGAGAAAGAATCCGTTATGGGATGGGTAAATATTTTTCTATCTCGGCCGTAAGGTCCAATTTGATGTTTAGTTCTCATAGATCACACAGCCTTTTGAGCTTTATCTGACAGTTTCGCCGCTGCTGCCGAAAAGTGCTGCGGTGAATGCAGCGAATGCAGTGGCTAAATGGGTGAAGAAGGAGGAAGGAAGATTGTTTCTCAAAGATGCACCAGTCTTCTGACAAAAAGTCGGGTTGAGATTGTCTATTGTCACTAGGATGCGATGTGGTAGATAGATATGAAGACTTGTGAAGACAGTAGTAACGGGAAAATTCATTTGATTTGGCTTAAAGCTTAAAAGTATTGAATGAAACGTGAGGCCAGACAGAGGAGGGTATGCTGTTCTCCCCTTATATACAGTACAATGACCAGCTTCTCATCTCGAGGTGAAGTGAGTCTCTCCTTTTTCCTCCCCTCATCTCTCAATCATCCCCATTGTTGCATCCCTTCATATAGCCCTATTTCGATGACGGCAACATAATCCTAGTCTCAGAAGATGATATCGGGTTTCGAATTCATCTTGGTGCACTTGCTCGGCACTCTGACTTCTTTGAGGGCTTATTTCGAATACCTCAGCCATCAGAGATATCCTCTGGACCCGATATTGTTGATGGATGTCAGGTAGTCCGGATGTATGATCATTCTACTGAGTTATCTAATTTGCTGCGGGGGGTATACGATGGGGTGTGAGCTGTTTCCTGTTTTGACGTCCGCTCCACTTGTGCTGAGGCCAATAACCACAGGACCTTTGAGGACCGTTGCGTCTCTGATTTCTATTACCTGGCTTCTATCCTCAAGTTATCCACGAAGTATTCTATATCCTACCTCCGGCTCAAAGCTATCCGTTTCCTGGCTAAAACATGGGCTACGACTCTCACTGGTCACGACGACCTCGTTCAGCGTGCCATCTTCTGTCCTATATCCCCTGATAATACCTCGTATCCATACGTGCACCCGCTACACGTTCTCAACCTCGCACGACAAAACAACGTCGAAGTGGTCATACCGACTGCCTTATACTTCCTTTCACTCTATCCTTTAGATGGTATTCTGAAAGCGGACCATCCAAAACTAAATATTGAAGTAACACATCCCAGTCGACCAAGTTCGGAACTATCAGCTCTAGACCTTAAAAACTACTCGCTTTTGTATCAGTATCGGATGGATAAAATGTTGTACTTCGTAAGGCGCTTGTGTATGGATAGGCAGGCCTCACCTCATTGCACTAAAGCCAATATCACACCGTCTTCCTCAAACTCAACTTTACATCCCGCTCAGATGGCCAGAACGCCAAAGCCGTGTTCACAATCGTTTAGCAGGTTGGCGGTACGATTATCGAGATCATGGGAGCTGAGGACAGGGCCATTACACTATATGGTTCAAGGTGTCAGGGAACTGTCACAAAGCGACATATGCAGGGCTTGTAGGGTGGCTTTTGAGGAAGATGTGAAGACTTTGAGGGAGACTACTTGGAACGAGTTGCCCTCAGTTATAGGCTTGCCTAGCTGGGATGTGTTGCAGCGCCAGCTGGAAGAGGGTGTGTGCTGATTTGTCTACCCAAACTCGTAGGTCTGGATGTTTTGATTTTCTTTCGATTTTGGATTTCTTATCTTTCCTTCGATTTGGGTTTCTTGTCTTGAGGTGTGCCCCACGTACACTTGCGGAATTTGCATTATTAATATCTCGCTCTCTAATGCGCTGTACTTCTTGCTTTGCTTTGCTTCCCTCAGATGTATTCTGGACTTATTTATTGCTCGTAGAAATAGGGAAAGGTCACTCATTTTTCGACCATTTACCAGGCTCATGTGATCATGTGCTCTTTTATCTATCTAACAGCTATTTGAGTTCATATATCCCAACCTATGCAAATGACCTGGTACTGATTTGCTAGACTACTCGTTCTGGATCTGGACGGGTCTTAGCAAGAGGACAAATTTGCGTGTACCTTACTTAAGCTTTTATCGAAGCAACTTTGGATTTCTGTCCATCCCCGTCTTACAGCCGCAACTTATCTTCAGGGGCACTATTCTATATTGATTTCACCTACCTGTATCTGGGGAGCTACTACTCACTAATCGTGAGAGATGTCGACTGCTGTGCCATTCCAAAATGTCCTTGTCACCTCTGCGTTTTGGACGAACCGCCAGGCTGTAATCAGGGACTCTCTCCTAGCAATGTACACACAGATGAAGCAAACTGGTCGTTGGGATTGTATGAAGATGTTGTGGAAGCCAGGAGATCCTAATAAGCCGTACGTCTTCTCTGGTTCTGTTATTCGGAAGCCTCTGAAGCTAGGGATGTGGCACAGGCACAGGTTCTGGTGAGTGGATAACCGCGATACCCTTTTTTCAATTATTCAAGGGTTCTCAGGGATTCCGACATGGCTAAATGGTTGGAAGCCGCTTGTTATTCCTTAGTGATCTATCCAGATCCCAACCTCGCCAAGCTAGTCAATGAAGCTGTCGACATCATCATAAGCGGCCAGCAGGCAGATGGTTATCTCAACACGTATTATACCGTATGTTACCCAGGTGTTTTTACTATGTTTCTCTGCTCAATCTCCCTTCTGGTAGGTGGTTGAACCTGGTAAACGGTGGACTAATATTGCGTATGTTTATGAGCCCCTTGAAGTTCCCGCTGTTTCTTGGGCCACGTCTCAGAGTCTCTTTGGTACTTAGGTGGTCTCACGAAATGTACAATTGTGGGCATCTACTTGAAGCTGCTCTGGCCCATGAAACCTATTGTAAGTGATGACTATTGTGTCGCCGTCGACTCCATTTTGAAGTAACTTCGAGCGGGCTCCAACCACCTTCTTGATTGCATTCTCAAATATGTCAAGCATATACATACAAACTTTGGTCCTGAGAAAGGTCAAAAGCCTGGGTAATTCCCTTCAAGATCTTATGCACTGAGCAGAAGAATAGTTAATGTTAGAATCTTAGTTATCCAGGTCACCAGGAGATCGAGCTTGCCCTTCTAAAGGCATATGAGCGCACAGGACACCAGTATCTATTTGACCTGTGTGATTTCTTCATCGAGGAACGTGGGCAAATTCGCAAGGATGGCCATTACTTTGATATTGAAGCAGCGGCTCGGGGTGAGCCACCGTTTGTCGGGCCGGGAAGAGGGCCGAAATATTCGTACCATCAGGCAGAATTGCCCATCCGCGAAGTCAAGGAGCTCAGGGGCCATTCTGTCCGTGCCATGTAAGAAACCCTCTGTATCCTGGTAGGTACTGTGCATTGAATTTTTCTTGAACAGGTACTGGCTCACAGGAGCGGCAAATCTTGCTAGGTTGAAGAAAGATGGCAGCCTAGTGGATGTGGTCAAGCGATTATGGGATAGTTTGACAGCAAGGAAAATGTATGTTACCGTAAGTCTCTTGTCTCGTCATGCTTAACTAGATGTTCAACACTCCTATTGGGCCTTCCCAGGGTGGACTCGGGGCATGCGGCGAGTGGGAAGGATTTGGTCCAGATTATTTTCTACCCAATGAAACAGGTATATATCCTACACTTACGATGATGTGCTTTGATTCAAATTATTCTGATTAGGTTACCTGGAAACTTGTGCAGCTATTGGGCTAGTGTTGCTTGCTCATCAGATGCTCCTCATCGATCCTAAAAATCCAAGCTATGCTAACACACTAGAACTCGCCTTGTACAATGCTGTTCTAACAGGCATATCTCTGGACGGCAAAAGCTTCTTCTACGACAACCCCCTTGCCACTTTGCAGAAGTATGCTTCGAGAGCAGACTGGTTTGATTGCTCATGTTGCCCTCCGAATGTTAGTCTTTTGTACCCTCCCTACTAATATTTTTACGACTTTTTTCTAGGTGGCGAGGTTGTATGATTCACTGGGAAAATATATTTACACCGTTGGAGCGGATGATACAATCTATGTCCACCTATATATATCTTCTGAGGTTAATCTTACTCTGTCTTCTGGGGAAACAGTCAAAATCGTGCAAGAGGCAGCAACCCCATGGTGTGGAGGCGCAAATTTCCGATTTATGGGCCTCAGAAACGGCACTTGCAAAATCTATTTTCAGAAACCCCTTGGTGCCCAAAGACTTACGGTATTTCTTTCTTTTTACCAATACCTCTTATGAAACTCACTATCTTCTCTGACAGATCACGGTTGATAGTACACCCCAAACCAGTAACATTGTAATGGCTCAGTCCCCGCAAAGTACTATTCGAGTTGAATATGATTTTCCCATCACGCGTACCTACCCTCATCCTCTCAACCTCGATAACATAAACTCCGTTGCCATCACCCGCGGTCCATTCATTTACTGTGCCGAGACAATCGACAACCCTCATATCATGGATCTTCGTGCCATTCGTCTACCCGATGATGCCAATCTGAAAGTTGTTGTGGATAAGGAGAATTTCAAGAGATGGGAGCTTGAACCCAGCATTTTGGAAACAGACGAAGCAAGTCTGATTGATGAGTCTGGAAAGATATTGACAGGCGTAAAACTGAAGCTGATTCCTGTATTCCTTTGGGCGAATAGAGGAAAATCTGACTTCAGAGTTTGGATTCCAAGAACATGAAATTCGTCTTACGTTTTTATTTCTGTAACCACGTACTCACCTTTCTCAGGTCTATTAATAACAAGACTTTCGGGAATATCAGCCTCATAGTCATGTGGATTTTTTGTGTTCCCCGAACATCGTGATGTCGAAATAAGACAGAACTACCAATTCTCCGACTCGTTCTTTGCATTGGATAATACTTCCACGGGCCGCAGGAGTCACCTGGATCGATGTTGACGTTGAAAGCATATAAGACCTGAGAGTCCCACTTCAACTTTCCCAAACCGAGATCTCTCCGAAGGATACTATGCATCTCCTTGCCACTTCTTTAGCACTTCTAGCAGGACTAGTTCTGGTTCGAGCGCAGTGTAATGTTTCCGCCAGCGGTGGGGATGATACACCAGCTTTCCTCAAGGCTGCGAGGGATACTAGGTGCCCAACTGTCACCATTCCGAAGGGAACCACCATTAACATAAGGACGAAGATGGACATGCGCGGTCTAGCTAACAAACATATTGTGCAGCATTAGCATCCATCTTGGATCTGTTCTACTCACATTTGTTCGCTAGAACCTTGGTGGAACTATCAAATTTTCTTCTGATATGTCTTACTGGACTGGAGTAGGTTTCCGTAACGGTAGTTGACGCTTGTATTGACAGTCCATCTCTAGAACTCATTCAAGATTGACTACCAGGATTCTTCGACTTTCTGGTATCTTGGTGGCTCCAACGTGAGACTTGACGGTGGAGGAACTATTGACGGTTCCGGCCAGGTAGGTCAAGTTAATACTTATTTTCCATTACAGGGACTAATCTGCACACAATCCCAGGCTTGGTGGGATGCTGCGTAAGTGGCAAAGCTATATCAAAGACAAAAAATTTAACGATTCTTGCAGGGTCTCCAATTCAACATTACTTCGTCCAATTACATTGACCATCTCACAAGGCAACGGTGTAGTGGTCCATGGTATTAATATGATTAATGGCCCCAACTGGATGAACCTGGTGAATCTCAATCTGCCTCTTATCCCAGGGATGACCTAGACATGAGGCCTGAGGGACCAGATCATGGATTCAAAAAATATCACTTTCAGCAACATATCTATCCGCGATACCTCGACCTCTTCAAATCCTGCCAGAAACACGGACGGCTGGGACACCTATCGGAGTTCCGATATAGTCATCAAGGACTCTGTTATTCATAATGGAGATGACTGTGTCTCCTTTAAACCTAGTAATCTTGAGTATAAATGTCTCCTGAGTTCTCTTACTAATGCCTGCCTAGATTCCACTAACATTATCATCTCTAATTTGGACTGTACTGGCTCTCAGTCCGTAATCCTCCCTTTTTTTTCCAGACTAGAGCCGTTACTGACGCAGTCAAAAACTTCTAGTGGTATTTTCCGTTGGATCCCTCGGCCAATATCCAGGGATGTTTGACATTGTACAAAATATCTTTGTCGAGTTCGTTTTTGCGTATGTTGGTAATGGCTCTCACTTACAATCGGCAAGGAATATCAAGATGACCAGTGCAGGTAATGGAGCACGTATCAAAACATGGGCTGGACCTAACGTTGGAAGTGGAATTGTCAAGAATATTACCTACCAAAATTTCTGGAATAGCAAGGTCGACCTGCCAATCACTATTGATCAGGTTAAATCGATAAACCTCCACATGCATTACGCTAATCTTCGGATAGTGTTACAGTACCACCGCCGCATTGTGCGCATCTAATCCATCCAATACGTTGATCGAGGATATTTTCTTCAAGAAGTAAGTTTTTGCGACTAATAGGGCGCGCTAGCAGTTGCGTTGAATTATTCATAGTGTAACTGGGACCGCGTCTGGAACAACCATCGCGCAGCTGAAATGCTCTCCCGGTGACAAGTGTGGGACTGTGCAAGTAGACGACCTCCTAGTCAAGTAAGCATCTCGCATGTCGCTTGCCTGAAGCCATATCAAGCGTTTTCCTAGGCCTGGATCTGGGACTGCCAAATATATCTGTCAGAATATGGTGTAAGCTCTCTTGTATCTGTCTACTTCCATTGCTCAACATCCAATTGTTCTTGCCCTCCCTTAGTGTCAGCGGGAATAGTGCATCCTTATTTGGAAATTGTGCCTCTACTGTTTGATGATGGCAAGGTCAGCCTTTGGGCCTCAAGAACAAAGCATAGTTTCTTATCGAGGCGCAGCTTGAAATATTTTTACTGCTGTAGATGAAAGAGAAATTCTGTGCAAGAGTGGACTGTGTTATACAGCTGCATGGTGTGATTACACTTGACAACTACAAACCACTCATCCAGGTTCGGCATTACTACGCGACATTCCTCAAGCAGCGCTTGATAAGATGAATCAATCTGTTTCATAAATATCACCATAGACTATGATCCTATCCAGGTCTGCGGCAAAACCTTCAGGAAGCAAAAGAAGTTAGCGTTACAAAGTCTCCAATTTTATGAGCCCTCCTTACCACCGTTCAGACCACCGAGGGTAACGGAATTGGTATTCCCTCGGTCGAAAGTGATATTGATTGTCAGGGATAAGATGATACCGGAACTTCCACTCTGTTGCCTAAGGGGAATTGGATTGGTAGCATCGTTGACATACAGGACTGCATCCCGAGCCAGAGTGATATTATTTCCTCCGCGATTATCACCCCCTAGGAAACGCTTAAATGACTGTTTGAAGAATATAGCATTGCAAAAACGTGAAAATGTACACACAAAGGCCATCGGGATTGTGATAGCGTAAGGTAACCCACTGTGGGTTTCCGGTACCAGTGATGTTGTTAATTGTCAGTGTGCTGTTGTTCGATTGAACTAGAAGATATTGAATACTCCAAGGCGCAACATTGTTGGATTGACTTCATCACTTACTTCCAGTTACAACTTTGTATCCTGAGGCAGTTGGCTGACCAAGGGTTCTGTCATGAGATGGAGAACAAACAAGTAAGCAGAGAACTGACAGCATCCACAGATATCGCTCGACCAGTAGTGGTCCCTGCCTCAGCTTCGTAGCTCGTTCCCTCCGGAAAGATCAGTTTCCCAGTCTTAACGTTGATACTATATAGGTCGTGCCATTCAACATTGAGGGATGACTTGTGATCATTAATGTTCATGGGGAGCCATATATATCTTAGCAGTATCGGTCATGAGATGAGATATTCGAGCTCTTAAAGTCTTGATTTACCGACTGTCATAGAGGGTAGATCCCGTCGCCCAGTTGTCACCAGCGTAGAGATATGTGGTTTGTTTTGAACCCTTCACTTTCAAAGTCATGGTACTCTGTGAATTCCAGGTCCTAGTGCCAAGGCTATACACACGTATCAGGTCCTTATAAACGAAGGAACAAAACTAATGATCTTACGTTGCTATATAAGACTGAATAGACCAAGGTCCTTTGAGATTGCGTGCTGAGAAAACTACATCGTTATTGGGACGGTAACCAGTCTTGTGCGACATAATGATATAATATTTCTGATCAGTCTTAACTATCGTTGGAGATTCTAGATCCATGTCTGAATAGATGTCAGTTTATGTGTCTGTGTCCATAACTCGAAGGCATACCAGGAAAGACATAGATAAGCTCCTCTGGTCCGGTAAGGTTGTTGTTCAATCGAATAATTAAATTATCATGAGCTGACTCCGCATCACCATTGCTGAACATAGAGTATGCTTGGCCTAAGTCGAGATGGCTCAGTATTCAAGTTATGGAAGAAATGCAATACATAACGCTACCATCGTCATCCAAGAATAATCCGAAATCTTGGCTGGTACTGCCTAACGGCCAGATGGCTTCCACAAAAGTGTAGGGGCCTAAACAAAGTTGAGTAGCATATCCAGCAAGGATTCCATTACGTAGATTTACCGGTGATATCAGGACTGAGAGCATACCCTTGTTTTAGAGTACTATATGTTGGGTCGTCCGAATGAAACCAGAGCTGCGCAAGAAAGCAAAGTTTCTGTCAGGAGGTAATCCAACAAGAGGAATATAGTAAATGCGATGACATGCTCACAACCCAGCTTTGTAGAGGTTCACTGAAGGCAACTTTGGGTCTTTCAACCACAGCCTGAGGACCGATAGTGGGGTCAATTGAACTGGGCTCCAGAGCTTTGCCCTCATACTTCCAATTTGTCAAGTCGACAGAAGAATAGACGTTAATGCCCGAGAACAGAGGTTTTCCTTGCTGCTCATTCTGCCCAAACCAATACCATGTACCATTAGTTTGTACTATGCCTCCGGCGTGTGCATGTAAAACATTCCCATCTGTATCAAGCCAAGTAGCTCCTGGGACAATATATTTGTTTTTTCTGGCAAGAGACACGCAAGTTGCAGTTAAAATGAATACGAAGAGATGCGCTAGGATCATGGCTGAGTGTAGGTGCTGGCGAAGAAACCTCACACCTGAGAGAACTCAGGGATGTTGGAAAACCAAGACAACTTCTTTGCGCTCATGATGTGCTTGCGGGCCGAGAAGAACTGAAAACACGGAGTAGGAAGAATGCCAAATATAAGGCCCTCGCATAAGACGGAGAAACTGAGTGCATGATGGATCACATGTGCATCATTTGGAATGGTCCTAGCCATTCGTCTTATCCGACGCTCATACACCTCTTCTTCTCGCCGCCTGACTCAAGCAGAGAGTGGCCTTAAAGATTTCAGGCGACCATGGGTCTATAGGAGCGTTGGTCTTATGAAGCATCTGCTCATTCCAGGTTTGTAACAGCTGACTTGTACCTATGGCAGCATTTAATTATTATTATTATTTTCAGGAGTTTTCATCTACGCAATATTCTTCTATGACTTTGGTCAGGACGACCATATATTTTTGGCTGTATGTATTTACATTTATCAGTTCCTTTGATACTTTATAGATGTTTCTTCAGCCCAGACGATGGGCAGCTCAGAAGAAGGTGGAATTCTTCACCTTGTCGCATCGGGATCGTAGACTCCTAGCAGATATGGAAGAGTCCCCAAGCTCCAAGAGTGACAAGTGATCAATACGACGACGACGGCGAGATTACCACTCGTTATCTCTACGACACGCGACATGGGAGCTTTCTACTTCTATGTTAGTTGACATCATTCTGGCGCGGCTCTAATACCCTACTCGTTAACTGCTGTAGAGTTTTTGAGCAAACTAGAGGTCTACTAGACCCATGTCCTGAAAGAACTAATTTCACACTTCTGCTACAAAACACTATGCAAAGATAGTTCGCCCTGGTAACTTTAAGAGGATAGGAATTGACGGCATTGAGGAGCGACTTAGAGCAAAGATTTACAGTCCAGCGTTGGGTAACTTGTGTTATTATGTTGCGATCACGTGAGGGCAAGTATATACGCGTTATGGTATATTGGCCTATCGATCTTCGTCCTCTGCTATCACTACCTATATGGCCACATCTTCCACCAGTGATACCTGTATCTGGAGTTTCAATCTGCGTAGTGAAAATGCCTGGAACGACTCTGAATCAGACTCAGACGGTGACCACGAACCTGAAATCCCACGAGGTAGTGAATCACTCAAGGACTTCGACACCTCTTCGCGGGAGGCCACTAGCCTTCAAGTAGGCAGGATCAATAAATCATCCGCTACGTCTGCTTGTCAGCAAAATTTACAGCACAACAAGAAAGCTTCAGAGCAATCAACGGTAGTCCCGTCCACTTTCCACCAAATCCCGCATCGTTTGCCCCGCCAAGTAATTGATAGGAAACGTCCTAGTCATGCGCCTGCCAGGCCTGCTCATATCACCATGCGCGCTCTACCTGCAAAAGCTAGCCATTCTGGGCCGTTGTTTGATGCTTTCAAAAAACAAGCACAGCGACCTAAACCCAGGGCGACGACATCCTCACTTGATCAAGAACCGCCACTTAAAACGGCCCAAGTATCGACCCTGATACCTTCATCTACGCTTCCTAGGCAAGACACATCAAAAAAATCAGGTAGCTCGAAGCCACAATTGAATGCCAATCATATAATCGCATCTTCTACAAGAGGATCGCCTGTTCTGCTCCAGAAACCTGCGCATATACGAAGTGAAGCCGTAGATGAGGCTTTTCCTATCAAAGCTACTTTTCCAATGAGAAGGCCACTTCGTCTTCCTGCTTGTTTTTCTTCTCCAGTTCGCAAACTTAAAAGAGTACAAAATACCACCTCGTGCTCATCTCCTGCCAATATTTTCTCCCCTCCAGCCTTTGAACAGAAGAAGATTTCTAGGAATGCACAGAACTCAACCGCTCCCTACTTCGCTTTAGATGCTTTTCAAGATCACACTTACCGTCCTCCTTTTGTTAGCAGAGGACAACCATTCAACTTCAATCCTGATGATTCTTTGACTTACTCGTCCACTCCCCCTCTTAGCTCACCAACCTTCTTCGAATATCGCAAATCGTATCCAGATAGCCCCCAAATACTGACCCCCATCAATGACCCTGGTCCACTGTTAAGACATGGTTGAAGCATTTATTTTCTTGTAGTTCACCGCATTTCTCAACGTCTTTCAGGTATTGACGACCAATTTCCGCTGTCATTTTCTCAAGTCGCCGCGTCCACACAGCAAGCCCAAGTTCTAACGCAGCCAAACGAGTTCCACCGTATTTCATCTCACCAAGCTCATTCCAAACCTATGTCTCCTTGGCTTAGCGCAGTTCAATCCTCAACCTGTCGCGAACTCGATGACCACGAACAAAGGTCTTCCCCAAATCAGTTTAATATTTCCCCGAGCTCTTCTCAAGGGATCACGATTCACAGACCGGTTATAGCCAGACAAAGGCGTGAAGTATTGCCGCCAACCACTCTATCACCACAGCCCTCATCTGGAATAGAAAAAAGCCCTTGTCCTCCACCCTCAATACCATTCAGCAATGGAACCTATACTGCTTTTGCTGGGAAGAACTTAGTACAGCGACCTGCATTCAAGTGTGGAAGATCTTCGAAACCCCTTCCATCACTAGTGCCTTCAGGGCAAAAGGAAGAAATCCATCTCAACTCGGCCCGAATTCGTGATGCATACAAGTTTGTTGAAAACTTAGATCGCGATGAAGAATGGTCTACGCTGCCCTCAAAAAAGAAGAAAAAGTAGCGCCTCTACTTTCTCCATGTCATTCTCTCATTCACATTAACCCATCAGCAATGAGCCGTCTTCTTCAATCCATCGCTCAGGTGCTTTCAAGCTTCCGGGGATTGGTCTGGAGGATGCTATGACTGGTATGCCCGCAGACTCAAAGAAGAGGATGGTTACGTTCAAGCCCCCTCCTTTGCATACAAAGAAGCAAGATGGAGCACAGAACAAATCCACCTCTAATTCTGCTACCGCACGTCGTCCTCCACCTTTCGTGAACTCTCAAGCTGATCAGGACAAAGTGGATGCCCTCAAAGGAGCGCCATCAGGTTATTGACATCGATCTCTATTTACACTGGCGATGCGGACAGAATGGAAGATGTGGAAGTGCACGCTGATAAGGATAACGAACACGTCCATATGGACACTGGAAAGATTAAATAATACTATTCAATCACTAGGTTTGGAATATCAGAGTTAGCAAGCTGCGCCTTTCCCCTGTTATGAAAGTTAATTTTTCTTGGCTGGAGCGGAGCCAACTGGCGGGTGGTGTCTAATCTGAAAGTATTAAGAACAACTCGACAAAAATTAAAATTGATAGATCTATACTAAAATCACTCGTAATGACTAGTGGCATTTCAGCAAGAGTCAGATTAGACAAGAGTTGAGTAGTGTTTGCCCTAAGCACGAAAGCAGACTCGCTTCTGAAGAAGGGTTGACCACGGGGTAGTAACGAGATGGGGATATGTGAGAAGCAATCGTCAGGTGGGAATACAGCGGGTGATTCTTTCTTGACTTCTCTCGTAATGAACTTGCACACGACTTCATATCACCGAAAGTGAAATATCTCAATTGTAAGACAGTAAGAACCAATACGGCAATCAAAACCTTGATTCAGATAAACTACATTTACAGTCTATTAAGTCATGAGTTGCAAAGGAGAGAAGATACGGGTAGTATATGTGGGTATGGGGAAAAAGAGCAATATCATCTAGGGAATCGTCAATGGTTATTACAGTATTGATGTGAAGGAAGGTCATGGTTTGGTTTAGTATGGGGTAAGATATAGAGATACAAAAGGAATGCTGAAAAGAGGGATGCAGGTTAAACGTAGCTCATATATGAGCAAACGACTCAAAAAAGAATGAAGAGTGGGATCAGCAGTGCAAAAAATACAAGTGAGTGAGTACCTCATACAAGGGTGGGATGAATAAAGGATCAGCTACCAACGATAGTATATAGAAGAAAGAATAGCAGCGCAATTGTCGGTAGGGAGGATTAGATCCTACAAAAATGAGGAAAACAGCCGTGATATCTCTTCTACCGAGTTGATGGTGCAGCGAGAAGTGCACCAAGCAACGCCCATGAAACTAGCAAGGCGAAAAACGCGGACCGAACAACGATTTCCCACTGAGCACGCTTTACCACTGGGCTCAGCACCCTAGTTAGAGGAGATCCAAACGCCGGGACAGACCTCGCGAGCCTGAACCTTTTTTGCCTGTATTGATTCGCTTCCTCGTATTCATTCAGAAGAGCCGCCTGCTTTTCAGTGAGGTCGTTTGGCCTTGTTGGAGTGTTTGAGACTAGCAGAGTAGGAGATGAGGATTGAGGATGGGTGGTGGT
>CEMT01388890.1:57009-76574 GCA_900068985.1 Pterula multifida | reverse complement strand
ATTGTTATAATATCACCTACTCGAGAGTTAGCTCTACAGATCTTTGGTGTGGCCAAAGATCTGATGGCTCACCATTCTCAGACTCTGGGAATTATCATGGGTGGTGCAAATAGACGAGCGGAAGCAGAAAGGCTAGCTAAGGGTGTCAATCTTCTCGTTGCAACGCCCGGACGATTATTGGATCATCTCCAGGCATGTATGATTCTGTTCAGTATATTTTTTGGAGACGTTAAGTGGGTTTTCAGAACACAAAAGGATTTGTCTTCCGAAATCTCAAGGCGCTAGTCATTGATGAAGCTGACCGTATATTAGAGATTGGTTTTGAGGAAGAGATGAAGAAGATTATATCCATATTGCCTAATGGTATATCTTCCTGATTACATTCTTCATAGTATGCTCAGACAATCATCCCAGATAATCGACAATCCATCTTATTTTCTGCCACACAAACGACCAAAGTCTCAGACCTTGCCCGGATATCTTTGAGACCTGGACCCGTTTACATTGATGTCGATAAGCAAGAGAAAACGTCAACAGTGTCCACGCTATCTCAAGGATATGTTGTCTGTCCTTCTGATAAACGCTTTCTCCTTCTCTTCACATTTTTGAAGAAAAATTTGAAGAAAAAAGTCATCGTTTTCTTCTCTAGCTGCAATTCCGTCAAGTATCATGCAGAACTCTTAAATTATATAGATGTTCCTGTGATGGATCTCCATGTAAGCCTTATCTTCTCACGATAATGAGGACGCGGTTGTTTATGATCATTTGAGCAGGGTAAACAGAAACAGCAGAAGCGCACCAACACATTTTTTGAGTTCATGAATACAGAGTCCGGTATTCTGCTTTGCACAGATGTCGCTGCTCGAGGACTCGATATCCCACGGGTAGATTGGATCATTCAATTCGATCCACCAGATGATCCTCGAGACTATATCCATCGTGTTGGTCGCACGGCTCGTGCGGGAAAAGTCGGAAAAAGTTTGTTATTCCTGCTCGAGAGTGAGCTGGGTTTCCTGCGGTATCTCAAAGACGCGAAAGTACCTTTGAATGAGTTCAGCTTCCCCACTGATAGAATAGCCAATGTGCAGAGTCAGGCATGTTAGATCTGCCTTTTCTCCTGGCCAACTCACTGATTCGCTCGCATTTTTATCAGCTAGAAAAACTCTTACAAAAAAACTATTTTCTGCACCAATCCGCAAAAGATGGATTCAGATCGTATCTCCAGGCTTACGCGTCATATTCGCTCAAGAAAATATTTGATGTTAACGCATTAGACCTAACCAAAGTTGGAAAATCATTCGGCTTTGCCATTCCTCCCAGAGTGAACGTCAACATCGGGAGTGGAAAGACTACCACAAACCATGACCGGAAACGAAAACGAGGAGGTGAGAAAGGTCACGAAGGAGACAACGACGTGCAGTTTGATGCCATAGACATTGCCGAACGGGGAGCGGTTGCTGAGGACGACCAGAGTGAATCTGAGGAGCCTCCAAGTAGGAAACAGGTGCGGAAGCAAGGTCGAGAACGGCGGCGAGAAGCAGTAGGGACTAAAACCATCAAAAAAGAAATATATCGGAAGGGCAAGGAAAGGGAGCGAATGAAGAAGACAGCACAATGGAGTAGATAGTCTTCTGATTGGATATTGTATCATGTCCATGATTAGGCTTTTTCGCTGCGTCTTGGCTGAGGTCCAAACAAGGCTTGCTCTTACAAGGTCTACCGTATCGAAGAGTGTAATATGTTCCCACTGTGGCGAGAGAGAGAGCAGCTCTATGTTACTGCCTGTTTTGATGCACTATTGACGGCTGGTGTCCACGTGTAAGACAGCTGGCTTGGTAAACTTGCCTCACTTTGCACTGCGCCCCATCAACATTTTACCACTCAAGCTTCTTCCAAAACCATTCACGTCCAGTTAAACAGCTACAATATTGCAGAATGGCTACCACTCAAGTATATGCCATTTTTTGAGCTGGCTTCGTTATCACTGACACGTATCATCTAGCATTACTTGTGGGCTTCGGGTCATTTTATTTTGCTGGTTTCTGCCATTCGGTATTTCCTCGCTGCTTTAACCTTCAAAACGGTGTCTGCGTGGTGGTATAAAGGTACCAAACAGGCTCACTTTGCTAGTGATCTCGTTTCTTCAGCTGACATTGTCACTTGCAGCGAGTTTTACTGGAGCTCTGCTCAGTTATGCCATCGTTTGCCAGTAAGCTATTTTGTATTGATCTCACTACTTTAAATCTTGATTTCCCTGGTTTTTCATAGCAAACAGTTTGGTGTAAGGATCCTGTATAGTGTTCACAAACTGTCATTGACGCCATGGTATGAACAGATTCCTCAACCCAACTTGGCATACGTTCGACGCGCCTTGCTCGATGAAGTGAGTGATATTCAGGACGTGGTGCAAGCCTCAACCTAACCGTCACTATTTTTTTCCCCTCAGAATATCCAGTACTTTATTCTTGCCTTCTTTTGGTGGTCTTCTCGTCCTGTCACCCGTGCGTGATCCTGAGTTCTACTCATTCCTGTACTCATTCCTGGTACAGTCGCTCTTGTTCCTTACATGATTTTCTCCCTCTTCCATGCCTTGACATTCACCCGCACAACTTTGATGCCTCAATTTTTACCTCCTGCTCCACCCGCTACCGCTGGTGGGCAGCCCCAACCTCACGCGATCGCAAAACGTCTGCAACTTTGGGTAAAAGGCAAGTTCAGAGCTTACTACTTGCTACCGATTACTGAGTGTTGTCTTAGCAAATTACGATCGAGCCATGAATTTGGTTGCCTACGCTGAACTCCTCCTTCTTGCCCGGGTCGTCCTTGGGATATTCACGTTCAGCAACTCTCTCCTCACTCCCATCTTCTATGCACACTTCCTGCGTCAACGATACTATCAGTCAACTTTCACTCGCAATGCTCTCGCTGTCAGTACGGCGAAGATTGATCAAGTAGTCACCAGGCAAGGGAATCCCCCTGTGCTGCTTTCAGTCTGGACCCACATTAAGGCCTTGATTGCAAGATGGGCTGGCCAAATCATAGAACAGCAACCGGCTGGGGCTGCACCACGTCGTGACTGATATGCATTCAAATCTCGCAGGATGAATGAAAGTCATCACCATTGGGTGTAGGTGGACGGAGCACGTATCATATGAACTTATTTGCACCGTGTTATCGATGGATGACGTTGGACATGACGGGTTAGTTGGTGTCATCAGTATTGTAACTGACTTAAATATGTGGCTACTTAGACCTAATATCGTTTCAATCTACCAATGTCACCCACAACTGCCATTGCTTCCTCACTCTCGAATTTCATGAATGCTTTGCTTGGCATTGCGATATCCATATTTCAAGCCTTATGGGGAATTGTTCAGTCCATGTTGAAGTTACTTCAAAGCAGCATCCAGCTTGTACTAGACTTGTTCCATGGTGTAGTTGGATTTGTAACTGGTGAGCTTCTATGTATATACTTGAATTCTACATTCAGCCTTTTTTGATAGCCAATTTCTTGATTATATTGACTCTTGGTGGTGGATATTATCTGTATCAGAATTGGAGGATGAGGCGAGGGGGCCGAAGCTTGAGATAGCTGATTACGTAACTGTGTGCTGGAAATTAGATATCGTCATGTGATGCAATTGTGCCATTAACCACAGCTGGCTATGTCTCGTATACCTGTTCCTTCTTCGCCAGCTGCTCCGGTACCTTTCCCTGCTGACCGGGCTACATCTCCTTTACCCCGGCAAATTTCTCGTCAACACACTACTATGTCTTCTCTATCTTTTCCCGGTTCTGCCAGCGTCGCTGAAACACGCAAGAAGCAGTCTAAACGCGACGAGGTTCTTATGCATAATTAAGTTTATATCCTCACAATTTATTTTCAATATCTACAGGCTATTCGAAAAAAAATTGAGTCTGAGTTATCGAGGAAACGGACTGTATCTACTACCCAGAACCAGAAAAGCAAACGTCCTGCCAAAAATGCTCTAGCCAAAGGAACAGTCGCCGCGCTCAGGCCTTCCCCTGCATTGACAGTTCCTGAAACCATCACAGTATCAGAGGCTAGTCAACTGTGCGCAGCGAAAAGGACAGACTGTGTTCTTGTAGTCGACGATGAAGAAGGGCTGAGCGGTATTTTCACGGCCAAGGATCTTGCCTACCGTGTATGTGTTCAGGCTTTCGTCTAATGCGAACACTAATCAACTCTGAATGATTTTACCTAGGTCACAGCCGAAGGTTTGGACCCACATAGTACACCTGTACACCAAATCATGACTAGAAATCCTATGGTCACTCGGGACACCACCAGTGCTACGGAAGCCCTGGAGTTGATGGTGAACAGGCATTTCAGGCATTTGGTATGATATTTTAAGCGTTGATTTTCCCCTCCCCTAAAAGTTGAATGTAGCCTGTTTGTAATGAGGAAGGCAACGTTGTTGGTCTCCTCGATATCACCAAAGTATTCCATGAAGCCCTTGGAAAAGTAGAACGTAGTTCCTCTGCGTCTGAGCAGCTTTTTTCCGCGATGGCTGGTGTGCAAGCTGAACTTGGCAGTGGAATTGCTTCCAATCCTCAGGCCACAGCTATGCTCGCTTGGGCTGAAAAGTTAAGGGAAAAGACCGCTCTTCCCGACCTCTCGAGTATCATGGATTCTCGCACCCATCCTGCCACTGTTGGCCCCAAGACTACGGTCAAAGAAGTGGCTAAGCTCATGAAAGAAAGGAGAACTACTGCGGTCTGCGTCATGGAAAATGTGAATCAGTCTTCTCCAGGGCTGGTCCCTAGCTCCCGTATCGCTGGCATTTTTACCAGCAAAGATATTGTCCTGCGTGTCATCGCAGCTGGTCTTGATGCTGGCAGATGTAGTGTAGTGCGTGTTATGACGCCCCATCCGGACACGGCGCCCCCTACCATGACCATTCATGATGCGCTGAAGAAGATGCACAGTATGTCATGCTTTCTGAATTGAAAACTGTCTCTTGTTGCCTTACTTATAATTTAGATGGTCATTACCTTAATTTGCCTGTTATTGAGGCTGATGGACGTCTAGTAGCCATTGTTGACGTTCTGACGCTGACCTATGCAACACTGGAGCAGGTTTGTTGATTCTCCTCCAGCTATCAATCTTGCTTGAGCTTCCCATTAGATGAACAACACTCTTGGAAATGAGGGTCAGGCAGACCTCAATGAAGGAGGTCCTATGTGGAGCCGATTTTTCGATTCCATTGGAGGCGAAGGAACTGATGGCGACTCTTATATATCTGGGTCTCAAGTGCCGACCGATCCACGTTCCCACAATTTGTCGCATCTACAGCAATCCCCTCATTCTGAAGTCTATCCTAATGATTCAGCCTCTGTTATGGAGGATGATGCGACTTCAGCTATCTCAGGCTTGCCTATCAAAGGTGGACATGTCCCGTCCATCGCAGGTGCTATACCCTTCGACGATGGCACGTATGTATTCAAGTTCCGGACACCTAGTGGTCGGACCCATCGTTTTCAGGCTCGCCATGATGACGTCGAACATCTCAGAGAGATTATCTCAGTAAAACTAGCTACTGACCCTTTCTTCACTGCGTTCCAACCTGACCCTAACCAACCCGATGTCCGACCGGATCCTATCGATTTCACGCTCTCGTACACCGATGCGGATGGGGACAGTGTTCTCATAACATCCGACCACGACGTTACTGATGCCGTTAAAATTGCTCGTCAAGCAGGTTCCGACCGTGTTGTCCTGTTTGTGCAGGGTGGGATGGGATGGGCCGATTGCGGAGCGGAGAAAGGCGAAGCCAAGGCCTCAGAAATCAATGCTGTAGCCCGAACAGAAGTCAAAGTGTTGGACAAGCTTGAGTCAATCCTTCCGGAGGATTCTCCTTTGACACCACCTAGTCATGTTCATACCAACTCACAGCCTGAGCAATACTTCGGGATTCCCAAGGATCTCCTTCTGCCAGCAAGCATTGCTGCCCTTGCTGCCACAGTGGTCATGATTTTCACCATTTCCAAGCTATCTTCTTCCTCACGGTACTGAAAGAGATGGATTGACTAATATATTATGGTAGACATGTTTGATGTAGTTATTCTTAAGCTTGTTACGAGTGAGCTATGTTCAACGATTGCTGTGCATGTAGCCACAATTGATAAAATTTTCTTCCAACTTATGAGACTAAAGCTGGAGCACTGAAGCCTTGTGTTAACATAAAATCTAGCGCATGAAGTCCGGCGCTGTGCATTTTAATAACAGAGACTTGTATTTTGAACTTGGGCTTGAAGTGGAGGTGACGAGTCACGTGGTCGCGCTTTTCACTTAACATCGCACTGGACTAGGTCGCTGCTTTGGGTACCACGCAAATCTTCTGGAATTGTAATGACTCGATCAGAGAAAGATGAGTTGATCAATTCACTGGTTAATACGATACTATAGGCATTTTGCGTATTAATTGCCTAAACCGAGATTCTCAGAGCTCACGGTTGTTTGATGTACTTTTGGACGACATCATTTTGGAAACAGCTCAACAAGCCCAATATGAAGTCGTACGTGCTAGGTCACGATGTGCTAAGTGTCAAACAACGTAAACAGCTATCTATTTTATGTCACCTAATATCTTAGCTCATTTCGTTGTCATACCAGGTGCAGACTAGGTCTCTTTCCTTTGATTATGTCCCAAATCGAACTTTGATATCAAACGACTTGCACAGGCAAAGTTCCAACATTAATTGCATCACAAGGAACATCCACTTCGAAGACTGACTCAACTCCTGGAACTCCACTGGCAGGATCCAGTACGCCTAAAGGCGATGGAATTGGATATTTGATAGAGTGTATGAACTGCTCTCGGTCGGTTAGTATCGTATTCCGTTCCGTTCCGTTCTGGTATACTCAGTCATGAAAGCTCGCAGCAAGCAGATTTGCATCTCATTTGAGCTCTTGTATGGGACTGGCAACAGGTGCACGGCGAGCACGTACCAACACAAAACCAATGTTAGTTCAACCACAACTTCACTGTCCTGTGCCTATCCTAATTTAGGATATTAGGACTAATCCTGAGCCAGGGTCAGGCTCTGCTGAGTCTGAAACTGAAGTAGCTCTGGAATCAACCCTGGGGAAAGCAAAGGGTAAAGCGAAGGGTAAACCAACAGGTTGCACTCAGATTCTCTCACGGCCTGTAGTGGCTTATCGCAATCTCAGGACCAGACGATACTGAATTTGATCTCAGACGCAAACGTGTATGTGCCCAGCTAGGCAGCTCATCACACTTGATTTGATAACCGTTTCTCTGCAGCCCACTACTCCCCAGGTATCACCACCCAAGCCTAAGGCGAGGCGCGGAAGGCCGCCAGGTGATGATCTCTGCTGTTCTCTTTTGCCCAACTCATACCATCTTAGGCTCTACGAATGCTAAAAGGAAGACTGAACAAGAAATTGCGGGCACAGTATGCCTTCATCCATTGATGTCTGGCTTAGCTGCGACCTGATATGCCTCTCCTAGCACAAGGTTCCCTCCAAACTACATGATACATCCTTAGTCTCGCAATCAGGGCGTTCTCCAACACCAGCTTCCTCTCGCTATTCGTCTCCTGAACTGAGTGTTGCATCAAACCGCTTACCATTTTCTTCGAATGCCAGCCCAGCCTTGCAAAATAGGGAGCCTGATCTCGGTGGCCAAGGAAGCTTGGGATCCGTTCCTATATTACCTCACCAGTCCAGTC
The DNA here is from genome assembly GCA_900068985.1 of Pterula multifida. NCBI lineage: Eukaryota > Fungi > Basidiomycota > Agaricomycetes > Agaricales > Pterulaceae > Pterula > Pterula multifida. The sequence continues at coordinate 68,858 of CEMT01388890.1, read as the reverse complement.
CACCAAGACCGGCAGCTGTGCATGATTATAACATAGGTGAGCTTAATCTATTTCTCAGAGACAAGCAACCAATTTCATTACAGTAGATGTGGGTGGAGAAGAAACGGGATCTTCCACAGACACCGATAGCTCCTAACTTGGCAACCTGATAGACCAGATTTTATGGCCTTGATGTCCGCATGCATAGAGCAACTTCTGCTTCAGCATGTTCTCATAGGTATTCAATCAATAAAGCACATTTATTGTGATGTCAGAGACCAGAATCTATAACCCAAATCTGGTGAAATGAAGGATACAAATGGAATATACAAACAGTCAGAAGCAGATTTAGAGATGGAAGAAAGACCAAGAGATAGAACATGAAATCAGTCTAGAACGATTCAAAAATAGGACCCCAGAAAGTTACAGTGTTATATATTATGTCGACAACAATCAACCAGGAAAGCAGTCACGAGACCCTCAGATAGTGGCTAGAGATTTGTGAGGCCACAAAAACGTTGCATGGCAGATGTCCAGATGAAGCTAGACTTGTGACTTGTGTTTGGAAGGTTTATCGGATGGAAATATTGACCAGATTATGAATACAGCTACATTTTGTGCCAGGAAATAGTAGGCAAGAGCATTGGTGTCCTTGTATCTAGAAATTGTTCCTGCAATGAAGGGGTAAAAAGCTGATCTCGATTAGTACAAACATACGGACACACAAAGTTCAGCGAACTTACCACTACCAAAGGTAGCAGCGGAGCTCCTGAAGAAAATGGTTAGCAGTAGTAAATCTAGTAGGCGTGAAAGACGTGCAGAATAGATAAAGAAATCATATGAATCTAGAAGTACAATCAGTAATCTAACCCAGAGGAAGGAGCAGGTCAAGACACAGACATCTGGATCAAGCACTTCGATTTCCATGCTGGAGCACTCAGGATAGACAGGGCCCCATGCAAGCCCAATCAGTGCAGTAGCTACACCATTTTCTATTGTAGATGGCACAAAAGCAATCGTGAATTGAATTACCAACGCAATGACTGAAGAGGTCTTAAGTTCTGAGCGTGAGAAAGTGGGACTGGCCACTGACAACTAGGGTTTGAATAGACACAAGTAATCAGCATGCAACCTAGCTGATGCGGTAGACGCAACGTACATTAACAAATGGAGGAGGTATTTTCTTTGCCTAAACAAGAGTCTGGAGCAACTGGGTCAATTTGTGAAGAAGAAAACATAGTATGAAAACGAACTTGCTTGTACATTGAACCCACAAGACGCGGCTAAGGGTCATACCAGCCCAAAATCCGCTTGTCACATAGCCCGCTGCGGAGGGACTCGCACCCTAAGTGCGGGGTCAACTCACCGTGATATGCAAATCACTGAAGAGGGTTCAACTCACTCGTACAGCCAATAAATATGTCGCAATCTAAACTCAACGTCAAATCACGAAGAGAACATGAGAAATAAAACACCAACAAAGCCTTGAAAAGATGTTTCACTAATGGAAAAATATCAATGATTTCAAAGTAATAGTTATCAATGCACGCACCTCCCAGAATATAACCAAATAAACGAGGAGAATGCCCACTGGTAAGGAGTCGAAAATGCTTTACGAAGAGCTATAAGTGATATGAGAGGCCAGCAAGAAGCGAACAAATAAATTGACTTGCTCGGCTTGGGCAATTCCACAAGAGTCTCCCTGCTGTCCTTTTCCACGGAGATAGAGCGCGAAGCAGAGGATGCAAGCTTTCCAGAATTTGAGGATTCCAAGCTCAATTCTCCATGAGTTGGTCGGAATGCGAAGGTCACAAAGCAGACATTCACGGCCGCCAGAACAATAGAGCCAAAATAAAAGTTGATCCATGGTACACCCCGGGCGATCACGCTTTGAGAAATGAGAGGTGCGACGACAGCACCAAGGCCTATTGGTTCAGATATCGGTAAACGATCTAACAGTGGAGCATTCAAGAATCAAGATCAATTAACTCACTCCATGCGCCTAGGGCATAACCCATCGGCTTTGTGGGCGTAATTGCGATATAAGCGTATCTAATTTTCATGCATCGTATTAGAGTGATAACATAGGAATTCAGACAAAGCCTACGTCAATGCTAGGATGGCAAAAGCTCAGCAAGGGAAAATGCCCATTCAAGGAGAATAAAAAGAAGACGTACATGAAAGAAAGCCACGAGCGTAGGCAGAGATAACATAAGCGATGAGTGAAGAGATAAACCCGAGTTTAAGAGCCATGAGGAGGAAATAGGAGCCATGAAGGACGGTGGCACTAAGGAGAGTGAAAAATCGAGCCCAAGAACGGGAGTGAAAATCAGTATTGCATCGAAGAGAATAGAAAAGGAGTCTGATTGTCGGACGACCCAAGAATGAAAGTACTGATTCAATAGTCATCGTGGCTAGAACAAATCTGAAAGAAGAAAAATGAGACTCTGCTGGGCAACGGTGTAAATGTCTGACCCAATTGTAACAGCAACAAAATAAAGTGAGGATGTCATGTCTGTTAGTTGATATTCGGCCTTAAAATCTAACAAAGTCTCAAAGGTGAGATTGTGTACAACAATTATTTTAAAGGGACGCACAAGGGAGGAGCGCGCCAGTCACTTTCGTCATTACAGTTAGCAGGCGGCTTGTGGCATAGTACTAAGAGGGCGTACCTCCGTCACCCCAACCGGATACAAAAAGGATAAAGAAGCCGCAGAAGAGACGTAAATGCATTTTTTCGAGTTTCGGTTCAGACTTGTCTCCATCGAAAGGTATAGAGCATTGTGTGGTGGCAGAGAGAAGATCAGAGGGGCCAGCCTCCCTAGAAGGGGTTGAATGAAAATCTTTTTGTGCAGGAGGTGAGACCTGTTCTGCAGGCAGGGTAGATCCAGGCGCCACAGTAATCACTGTCTGAGAAGAGTTGCAGGTTTGAAGCTCAGGACGGTTCATATGTGAGAAGAAAACTTGAAACTTGGTTGGTAGAGAGATGGGCTTCCTTTGACCTGTATTTATGGAAGACGAGTGCTGATGATCCGACGAGTTTTCGCTGTAGATAATCGGGCATATGACTGGCCTTACATACTAATCTAGCTGTGTAAGCGTTGAGGTGCAGGGAGAGAGTCGAAAAGCCATCTGAAGTCGGACGGAGATCCCGTTATTTGAATGGTATTTACACAAACAGAAACAGAGTGTGTGATCAAGACGTCAACTCGATGGGGGGTAAGGGCCTGAACGGTGTCTTGGAATAAGCAGAGTAAGCAAGTACCAGGGGGCATAGACCCACATACTCGTTGGGTCCCAAGAGATCGGTGAGCATATGGCGAGGGAAATAGAATCACAACTCGAGTATAGAGTGAGCCCTTGCTGAAATTTCAGAAGTAGGCTAACGAAGAAAAATTCTGGACATAAAAGCGAACTTCCGAGGATACAGTTGACCAGAAGGAGGTGGGATATCGCAGACTATATTAATGCGCGACTGGCCAATAATCGGCCAATAATCGTCACAACATTTTTGCCATTGAGAGGTTCAGGATAGTTAGGTGGAATGATAGGTGGCCGTCATATTTTTGATTTTGAATTGTATCTCGATCACGTGCATAAATCAACTCCCTAATGTTCACTACAACGAGCAGTACGTGAACTAGAGAGTACTTCCTCTTCCTGCTACTCGAAAACTGACTACCAAAAGTAATTACCAGCATTCTAACTACTTTTGGCTCGCTTTCAATTGGATATGGGCTCGGCAATCTCACACGGCGGCGATTTTTTCTTGAGGGTGGACCCCGAATGCCATTAAAAACCAGTCGTAAAAACACCTCACTGGCACAAAGTATGGAACAAAACGGGTCTGACAGTGAATCAGACATCGAAGACGGGGATCTATCTGAAATTAAGCTCTCTCCATCTGAAGAGTGTAAACTAGTTCGTGTTTTTATGCACGTTTTTAACTTGTGCAGTTTAGTGAATAAGTCCCACCATCCAAGGTTCTTGTCATTCGGACCGATCTTGGAATGTCTTTAGGGAAAATCGCGGCTCAGTGGGTTTTGTTACTCGACAGGATGAACGTTCGGATCCATTTGACTATGTTTTAGGACCTCGTGAGCTTTTGCCATAAGCATTTACGTCTTGTTGCCCGATTGCTCATTTTTCGAGAGACATGCTGTTCTTGCATGCTACAAGACCTGCCACGCATTGAATCCAAGCGTAATTTTTTGTCATTGATTATACTCAAAACACAATCTTACGCTATGCTAATTATCGGTCAAGCTGCTTGATTGTTGGGAAAGAGACGGGTAGATATCTCAGCTTCATGGTGATTATAATCAATTGAGGTATTTTTTTACCAGTCAAAAGCAGAGCATGCTTTGTTGCAGCGATGAAGAGACACTCTTGTTATTGCAAGCGCAGGCTCAGAGTCTCAACTTATGTGCTCGTACTATTCAAGACGCGTGAGTGTCATTTTAACATGTTCAATCTCAGATTGATATACGTGTCACGGTATTTCTTAGAGGTAGGACACAGATCGCGGCCGGTTCTCGCACTGTGTTGGGTATCGGACCAGGTGAAGACGGAGTTCCATACTCTTCCGTGGTACGAATGCTGATCCAAAATAGGTCCTGAACGGCTCATCAACCCTATTGTAGAAGGATTGGCTCTTCTTTGAAGATAAGGTGTTATTAAAAAAATATGTTGTGCAATGTAGCAGTAGCTCCCATAGGTATACTTAATTATGGTAACTGAAGTGGGAATTGATGGAAGTGGCGAAAGCGGTGCACCCTGCCACCACTGATCAGCGTGTCTTGTCGCTTTGTCTCGTGACTGTATTGATTCTAATTCGCCTCCACTCCTTCAACAGCCCTTTGTGACTCTTTCAAACCACACATTCTTTCAACCGGGATGGGCTCAAGGCAGACCGGCTTTGTTGACAGTTCATCACAGTTTCAACCACAATTTTCTTCTCACCGCCAAGATTTGCCTGAAGACTTCAAAGCCCCGTATGACAACCTTATCGACGAATATTCCACTCCTTATAGTGCTAAGCCTTCGCCTAAATCATATTCTTTCTCAACACCTGGTGGGGAGCATAGAAGGCGCCCATCACAACCACTAATGCACAAGCCAACATTCTCCACCAAGACCTCTGATGACGATGAATCATACGCATCGCACCTATATCCTCCTGCACCTCCTCCTCCAAAAGAAGCCGAAAAGTCGGGATTCTGGATGAGGGTATGTTTTTTTAGCAGAACGTATATCATCATGTTACATTCTTGTACAGATTCTACCGGAATCTATGGCGTGCCGACTGTATCTACTCACAGTGCTGCTGGAAACGACCATTGATCTGGCAATCGAAGCGGAGCTGTTCATCAGAATACGACACAAAGAGAATGATGGGGGTACAGAGACCACGGGAACTAGTAGGAACGCTGCCTATCTTAGTATATTTGCCCTAGCACAGTGAGTCACGATATACTTTGCCATTGACTAAATAGAATAACCTGGTTTAGTGTCTTTCAGTTTGTTCTCGCTGTTGATGCAGTGCATGCTCGTAATACCCTGCAATTCATCTTCCTCACGTCTGGCCCCTTTTTTCGCACTCTTACCCTATTCTCTGACCTCATTTTGCAGAATATTCAATGCACTCTTCTTGTTGTATGCGATTATCCAAATAGGCGAAATCAAGGCAATTGCAAATGCAACAGGTGTCTCCACCATTCCCGTCAACACCTTGACAACTATCATCCCTATTGTCATATCTATATCCGAAGCAGCCTATATCGGTTTAGGGTGGAAGATTTACAACGAATTCGGTTGGAAAGTCTACAAGTTCCTCGGCGCGGACCGCCAGATAAAAAAGATGTATGCTAGCTACCAGGTTTTTGAGTGCCTGCTCAAGTTCGACATCTTTTTCTGGGTCGGGTTTTCAGTACAGTTTATCTGGTTGGTGTTGAACAAGGAAGATTGGGAGTATTACGTGACATGCGCGGCCCTTCCCTTCTCCATTGTTCTGCTTATCGAAGGCCACCTCGCTGCTCGCTATGAGAATAAGTGGATGATGGCAACGTTCATGTCTGGGTGTGTTGGAGCTATGATTTACTTCATCTACAAGGTATCGTCTGTCCATTTTGCTATCGCCTATTGAGCTTACCCGCAGTCAGTTGGGTAAGGTTTTGGTCCAAAGGAAAACACCCATGTTTTCGGCCATATACAAGACATTGACACTCTTCTGTGAGTGTATACCTACAGGTATTGATCCGCTGCTGAACTAGTGCCACCAGCCGTTCTGTCTATCTGCCTCCTTATTGCTACATTTGTCTTCAGCATTATCATCATGCGAAACTTTGGTCGGGGTTTGAAAGGCGCATGTAAGCCATCCTACTTGTCCACGTTTCAGTTAATTATGAGAAATTCACCGATATGCCTATAGTGGAGAGAAGGGCCCAATTGAACGGATCTCCAAACGTTCACAACAGAGCTGCCAGTGTTACCCTAAATCGCATGAGCATTAATTGATGCTGTAATTTCCCTTCCGCGAGCTCTCCCCAGTTCATTTGTATGGTTCTACCTATCTTGTATGATTTATCGCTTACACCACCGCGGACACATCTCCATCATGATATTTCCATTGTCCAGTACACATCCCGGACGACCGCACCAATTTCGGACTGTGTTTCTTCGCCCTAGCATAGTTTCCAAACCTTTTCGCCTATTAACTGTTGAATCAGACAGACTATTATATTGCAAAAAAATTGTTCTGTATTCTTAGATTAATTTCGTTCTCGTCATCGTAGGTGGAACCCTTCGCGATTGAACTTGTATATAGTGGGGGTTCAGGCTGATTTTTGGATGACAAGCGCCCGTTGACGGGATGTACACTGTTGATTCTTGCTGAATGTGTTACATAACTTTTCTTTCGCTAGTACCACTTCCTTGTCAATGCTGTATCAGCGTTGAATATCATTCATTGACAACTCGTTACTGTGAACGGAATCCATCATGTCGCACCGGTGAGCCCTCCTATGCTATCAACATGAATATGTTGGGATCTCGCAAATTCGCAGTGTCACCCTCCGGCCTGGCTCGACTATTCGTGATCGCAGTAGTCAGCAACATGCGACCCCCCCTGATTCAGGTCGATCTTCCCCCTTCTACAGCGCCAACAACTCATACGTAGGCGACAGTCCTCGATACGCGGGTGACTTGGAAAGTCAGAATGATGAACACGTTGAGGGTCTGAGTGCGAAGGTCAAGATGTTAAAGGAAGTACGTGCCTCTTGCTGGGTTGTTTTATCACCTTGAACTAGGTCTGCTGAATCTCACTTTCTGTTTGATTCTCTCATTTTCTAGATTACAATTGAAATTGGGAGAGAAGTTCAAGATTCTGCAGTTCAGCTAAGTCATATGGTGTGTTTGCTCTTGTCACCTATGTTTACTCTATCATATTCACAACCATGATAGAACGATGCGTTTGCAGAAACATCAGGAATACTATCAGGAACCTTTCGGCGGATGAATAACATGGCTGCACGACAAGGATGCCGATGGCTTTGGTACATCGTCTTCCTTATTATAGTCTTTTGGTTCTTTTTGGTTGTCTGGTGGTTCAGACGGTAGCAGGTCAATTTGTTATTCTCGCTCTTAAACCTTTTGACAATCGAATGCAGTAGATTTTTCATCCTTTAGATCTAAGTATATATTATATCTGTCTTCGGACGGGAATTATATGATAAGGCTAAAATCAGACAAATGAGGAGACACCTCTGATACATAATAAATAACGCAAATAAGGATACATCAAAAACAGCACCTGGAGAGGGCATATTACACGCTGGTCTCAAGGTTCGATTAGTTGAGCGTTGCCTATTTCCCAGGCCATCCGTTGTCGTAAGTATGGCATGTGCTCTTGGTTGAACCGAAAGGATTGTTCACCTCTCGAGAGAGCTTCGAGAAAAAAACATGTAAAAACGCCGCAATCGTAGCCATTCTCTTGCTGTGGTGTATCCTGGACGACAGCATTAATGTATCCGGGAAGAAGTAATGAAACCACCGACCTCAGACGTGTAGTCTACCCAGTCTGTGAAATCGAAAGGTTGCTTTTTCTTGTTACGATGTTCTGCGTCCAGGTAACTACGCAAGAACTGAGACAGATTTAAGTCTGAACTATGCTTTTGCAAGGCCGATGCGAGAACCTACCTTAAACACAGTGGTTTGATACATGCTCATACTATCGTAAGATTCTATCCTCTTCTTCTGAAAATTTATGGCGGCACTGGTCCAATGAGTGTTCCCGTGATTGATCGGAATGAGGACCACATCCTTTTGAAAGATATCGAACTGAAACGACAAATAGGATTAGCCACAAGAAAAGGTACACACCCAAGAAGTGGGTATACCTTCTTCGTCCACTTTGCCAAACGGGATTTTTCATAGCCCTCCTTCACCAGCTTGGGCCAGAAAAAGGTACTGAAGTACCAACAATCCAAAGGCCGACTTGGAATCCCCATTGCCTTGCCCACCTTGCCATTAACTGCAGGCGCTGTGTTCGGGGCGTTCTCCTTCGACTCCTCTGACCTCCCTAAAATCAATGCCCCATAAAAGTTGATTAATTCGTCGTTCAACCACTGACCCGGCCTTAGCCGTGCAAGGTCAGAATCAGAGACCTGTTCGCGAGCATATTTGGATATGACTCCACGTTTACTGAAAACTGCTTTGAGCTGCTTTTCTTTCTCGGGGGGGAGGGTCGTAGGATATTGTGGGAGTTGGGTGTCAAGATCTGCCTCTTTGGCGCGACTGGCGTCCCACAGTTTTTGAAAGTGGGGTGTGAATGGTTTGGGTGGTTTGGGCCTATGATGCAGGGGATGAGACCAATAAATGTTCGCTTTGAATAGACTCACTCTCTCATCGTGTTTCTGGCCCTAGTCAGGGCACGCTCCAAATGTATTCTGTCGGCATCAATCTATAGAAAATATGAAGCTCTGCAGAAACGTAAACTATGATTCAGATGCGTACATCTGGGGAGGAATGTCGACGACCTTGGGCAATTTGACCAACCCATGAAGTCGAAGGAAGATGTACAGACGATTTAGATTCTATTCATAAGGTGAGCAGAACAATTAGTTGGACAGCGTGCACACAGACCGTATATAGACAGGTTTCTTTCCAGCAGTGCACGGTAGTTCGTGTATCCTGGTAGGAGAATAGTTTGTGTCGGACAAAATAGAAAAGGCTCAAGAATCCAGCAGTTACCTTTGAAAGTCTCAAAATCAGAGCTATATCCTGAAGTAAATTGGTTTCAGTCAGACGAGCCCAACACCGCTATGACACATAAAATACCTGAAGCCCTTTTCACTAAATAAGCTTCTTGCTCCATCCTTTCTCGTTCAACTTTACGGCTCTCTCGTACGCGATTTTTATGCTAGCAACGCAGAATAAATCAGAAGGACGATCAGGATTTATTAACGTGAGCAACAATGCTACCTCATTATGAAAGATATGGCGCTTGTTACGATATTGACTTTTAGCACCGTTTATGAAATGATCTGCTTGTCTTCGTTTAGATAAAGATGAATTAAGAGCCTCATCGAATCGCGAGGACGATGGTCCAAGTAGAGTTTGTGTGGATGTTGATGGGATGGAGGGTGTTGGTAATATCAATGTGGACTGGGCTGATACTGTGCGCCGTGAAGATGGAGAGGAAGGTTGTGGAGAAGATTTGTTTGGCGAAAGGGAACATCGATTATGTGGAGGTGCCGGTGGTTCTGGTGGTGAATGATTCGTGTGGCGCGAAATACGCGTTTCTGGAGGTGACACATTCAGCGGTTTAGAATCTTGCAATGATTGCGTGCTGGACGATGCAGAGAACGGTTCTTCTTTGATTTCTGTACGTGTTAGAAAGGTTGTAATAGATATTTAAACCAAAACATTATACCACTCGAAAATGAAGGTTGTTTCCACAACCCGCTTAGCCAACGAGCTAGTATACCAACGTTTTGGGATGGAGAGGCATTCTGGCCATCTGAACGCTTGGCCATTATTCTTGGATGTTTGTTTGAACGAAGAGGAAGCAAGGGATCTTCGGCGGGTCGTTTGAGTGTGGTCAGGGCCATGGAAGTGGAGAAGAAACCGCGCCGGGCGTTGAATACCGAATATTGAATACCGCCGCTGGTGGGGTGGGAGAACATAAGGTGCCCAACAACTCACAATCCAGCCTGGTAGCAATGCCTATATGTACAAGGATGTGCATAGGGATTTAGATAGGCAGGTTGAGCGATGTTGGCATGGAAGGGGCGGATGAGGCATGAATTGAATATTCTTAGGAGTGACTGGGCCGTATATAATCTAATACGGCCTTGTACGCCTCGCCGCTGCCGGCCCAACACCTCTCTTCCACTACCCTCCATCATCTTTCCCTTCGTTTCTCACTCCATCGCTAACATGGGCATGAGCTATCGTCGTTACCTTCATGGGGAGCGTGTGTACGGGTGCTTGCGTTGCAAGACCCATCTCGCCACCATTCATTCCATGATATCTAGGGTGAGCATCCCCTACTCCTCTTGTTACGCCTCGTGTGCTAGTCATCCCAACGGTGTTATCCTTTCCAGGCGTTCAACGGCCAGCATGGGAGAGCTTATCTCTTTGATACAGTGTAAGATCCATGTTCTCCGTTGCTTGTTATGCTGTGGTAAACTGAGGACTTCTCGTGCTTGTTTTTAACACAGGGTTAATATCAGTGAAGGTGGACCTTGCGATCGTGTGATGACGACGGGGCAACATACTGTCAGAGATATCTTCTGCTGCAAATGCAATGAACTTCTAGGTTGGAAATATGTGGGTAAATTTTGCTATCATCGCCGTTGCTACATTTATAATTGTTGTATTATCAACAGGACAAGGCTTATGAACCCTCGCAGAAGTACAAGGAGGGCAAGTTCATCCTTGAGCGTCGTCTACTTGGAGACGTTCATTGAACAAGTCCACCTCTAAGCTCCATCTGATACAAGTTCCACAGTCGGGCTTCGACTCCCTGGATCCTAGCTCAAAGGCTACCCGTTGGTTTCTTATCTTCGTCTTGATATTCCCCTCGGCCTGTAGTTGCTCTCTTGAACTGAGTAGCAGACAAGTTTCAACACCACACAACCATGGTCCCTGCATAATGTGGACGGACCGATAGTATTCTGGACTTGGTCAAGAATTTTGTAGGATGAGTTAGTAGTTAGTACTTTTGTAGATAAGTTTCAGCAAGTCCAATGTAACACATAACTATCTAAATAGTATTAGTAAGCCATATGCCACTAATCCTCAAGACACGATCACGTGCCATATATCTATATATGAAACTCACTCCTCTTCAGTTGACCTCAATCATCAAGGTAGCGGTGTAGCGCAGAACACCTTCATACTTTCCTTTACACCTGGATACTTTTCACACAGAACATTATAGACTTGGATATTCTTCGCATATTCATACGGTAGGGTACTAACCTTTTAATGACACATTAAAATTATTAAATAAAATTATTCTTCAATGTGGTCGTAGTGCTACAACACACTTGGCAGAACTTCCTGTTCCTCAGCATGTAATATGATATACTAAGACTCCCTGTTCGTTGCTCTTGAACAGTGACATAGGAAGCGGTGAAATAAAAATGTAACGGTCTATGTATTTTGATGTGGTTGTGGTGGCGTACAGATTGATGTAATACACTATGATATGGCAATTGTGCTGATGTAATGGTTAAGATTGGGGAAGAGTCCCCAGTGTTTCGTGAGTTGGGGCGCAACGATCTTTTCCTATTTAAACGAGGACACGTCTCATTTCCCCAGTCTTGCCCAATAGGTTTCCACTCCTCCTCAACCACCACCACCAC
>CEMT01388890.1:32590-46168 GCA_900068985.1 Pterula multifida | reverse complement strand
CTTAAGTACCATAGATGAACAGCTTTTAGGGATATGTACGTCACAACTATTTCTTTGGATCTTCAGGCTTCGGTGGCGGGATATGTTTCAATTTCTCGGGTCTAGGAGCTTGTGTTCCATCGCCAATTTGCTCCCATGGAGAAAGAGATTCAAAGTTGCTAAAGAAAATGCATGAGTAATTGAGAGAATTAAGGCGACGGATCAGTATCTTTCTTACCGGAAGGCTTGTGTGAGTTGTAGAGGCTCATAGACAACGCGCTTTCTTTCCTCATCGTATCGCACTTCAGTATAACCCTGAAGTACACGTTAAGCTTACTGAATCCTGTCAGCTATCAGGACTTACAGTGAGAGGGAAATCTTTTCTAAGGGGGTGGCCCTCAAACCCTGAAGAAAGCTCAGATAACTTAACTGCAAAGTCCAACTGAGCACAAACCATAGTCAGTGAGAATGCGGCGCCTATACACGAGTTCGGTCATAATGACTCTGGAGGTAGAATATGAATGAAGGCGTACAAGTCTGGATGTCCCTCGAAGAAAATTCCAAACATGTCCCAGGCTTCTCTCTCATACCTACGCAACATCATTCAGATAAATGAACCAGAAAATCTTGAACACGCACCAATCAGCACCCCGGAAAACAGAAACGGCACTGGGCACTGGGTCCGCCTCATTAGCATAAGTCTTGACTCTTATTCGCCCGCCATGTTGGATACTAAGCAATTGGTAAACGACCTCGAACCTTTTCTCTCTCTCTGGAAAGTCAACACCGCTGATATCGACAACACTCTTGAATTGACACTGCGAATGATCGCGCAAGAAGGTCAGAACGGGGATTACACCAACCGGTGGGATGTAGAGTGTCAGTTCATCTTTAAGGACTGAGAACTGTTGGATGTATCTAGGGAGACATTGCGTGAGATAGGAGCCGAAGGTGTGCAGAGACTCTGTCGTCTCGGCATATTTGGTGATGGTCGGGTTGGACGAGGTAGCTTCAGTGAATGGAGATTCTGAAGCTTTTATTATGAGGATTGTCAGGCCACGATATTCAGGTGTCAAGCGGAGTTAACCGACCTTTGGCGGATGAGGATGTATGGATAGGACGAACTACGGAAAGCATTCTCTGGGTAGCAGGACGCCAAGTGGCAGCTCTGAGAGTAGCGAAGGCGCTGCGAGTAGTACGAAACGCCATGGCGGTGAGTAGGTTCAGCGCTGGGGACAGGTGTTGGGTCAAGTTGAGGGTCACTTGATGTACATACATAATATACTTCGACTCTCGCCTCTGCACACCCACCATGTCAGAAATATTCGATTCTCTACCATACTACGACAACGACATCGAACAATTTCCTCATCTGCAGGAACTTGTTGAAAAAGAACTTGCAAGAGAGCCGAAACCATCAACTATATTGCATCCCAATGTTCCGTCTCTGTTTGAACCGTTCTCCGTTCGTCCCTGCAGCAGTTTACTGTCTTAATTCCGAAAGCTCAGATCTCCTCTAGAAAAATTCTCTTCTCGCGGCAGAATTAGCTCGCGTTGAAGCTCAGCAGCCATTGGCGGCCATCGACACTGTACGGTACCAGTTACCCTCACCGACGTCGAAGGACGCTTCAGTGGACGATTGGAAAGCGTCCTTACAAAATGCTTATGCGCAACTCGAACATCAGCGATTAAGGTGCGTTTTGCTCTCATCCTGATAGGATATGTACTTTTTTATAGGATTTAGACAGATCAATCTAATACTCCTCCAAACATACGGTGCCAATGCCTGGCGGGTCCACAATTACATGCAAGAAGCGGAAGCCACCCAAGCCGAGAAGGCCCTTGAACAATGCAAAGAGCGAGTAGTTGAGCTCAATCGCGAGCGCAAGAATTTTCAGGTGCAGTCTTTTGTTATAGCAACTCCATCGGGCTATGCACTAACACTATGGCTTGCTCAGACCAATATCGGAAAGCAATTGACGTCTCTGGAGACACGGTGGACAGAACTAATATCAAGTGTACTTCAGATTGAAATGGCCAATATTGCTGTTGACAACGAGATCGACGAATTGAATAAGAGGGAGAGAGCGCTTGCAGAGGCACTTGGGTAGTAGTTGCAGACTTGCAGACTTGCAGACTTGAGCTGGTTACTTTTTGGTAGGAATCGAGCTGTAACTTGTAGTATACCGTATACGGTAAATCGAGGAATGGTATCCCGTGACCTTACTGGGTGAAGCGCTTCTCATTTGGTGTTGCTTCTTGTCCATATTTTTCACGCCAGTGGCCCTCCTCAGCAACTCATTCCCAGTTCCTCGGCCCTTCTTCTTTACCTCATAGACCATTCCGTGAGACAGAGTCACACCACTTTCATCAGCGTCCTGCGACGCGTCTATGGCTCAAATTGATCAGCATCCACAAGGCGTGCATCTGAGTACCAATGAAACAGTCGAGAATAGTTCTCTAGTTACATCTGAAAAGCTTGCCATCTCAACTACTTCTCAGGCCTCCCCACATCCTCCTTCGTCCCCTCTTCCAGCAAGCCAGTCAGAACAATTACGAGGCTCAGCAACGAATCCTCCTTGGCCTACTGCCCCCGAAACAACTCCGGCAAATCTTGTCGTCCCTTTACCAAAGCGTTTCAGTACTGTCAATGTCAATAAGAAATTTCTGGAGAAAAATTCAGCTTCACCTTTGACAACACCTTTGCCTCCTAGCACCAACGCCACCAAAACTAATGGAGTGTCGTGTACGTCCTCAATGTTCCTTTCCCACTCACGTCCTTTTATCTATATTGCATAGCCCGACCACCCCCCACCACTACCTCAAGCCATTCCCGTTTAGTCACAACGAAACTCACAGCTACTTCTTCATCCTCAGCCCCAAGCCAAGGCTGGTCCCGCCCTTCATCCGTCACTCCAACCGCCCCTTCTCCATCTGGTTCATCAGCTATTGGCCTTTCTTCTAATCCAGCATCATTTGCAGCACCGCAGCAGCCTCATGTTGGAAAGGTGACCCAGCCACAACCTCGGTTGAGTGCCAATACCACGAGTCCTCCTAAGGATGGATCGAAACCGGTATGGGGTAACAAAGCTAGTAGCGCTGCATTTTTAAACAGAGATTCGAGCCTGCGACATGATTTTCCTACAGCCGCTGAGGCTGCGGAAGGTGAGTTGGATGATAGTGATGATCGCTGTCGTAATTGAAGTTCTGTACCAGGCCGAAATACCACTTCTGTGGGCCAAACGCCTATCGCAGCTACTTCGGCACCCACCGCACCCACCGCAGAGCAGCAAGCACGATCAGCGGAGGCGGATACTTTTCGAGGCGTTCATTTAGATCCGAACGCTCACCATTGGGATGAGGTATGTGATATCTTAAGTATCTGGTTTGCGTGGTATTGATATCTGCTCCACTGCCTGGAAGATGGAAGAAGACGATGACAATTTCCTAAGCAATGTAATTGAGTTCGGCGATGGTAGACAGTACAAGATCGAAACTTCATCTTCTATGCCAGAATCTTCTCAGGATGCAGAGGCCAATACGATCACAGTGTCTGCATCAGACGGCAATATCCCTGTTACTAAAGAAGAAAGATTTGCTGACGACTTCGATCGGAGTTGGCCTCGTTCTCGTGCTTCTCCGTCAAATAGTAGCAGTCAGTCATCTTTCGTTCTTTGTGGCATCCTCACCCAACTTTTCATCTAGCCAATGATTCTTCCCGTGTATTGTTCAATGAGAGGTCAAACAAGCTGGAACCATACAGCAATCAACATCGGATAGGTCCTGGGTCAAGGAGAGGAATAAGCTCTGAAGGAGACATCAAACCTTCTACCTCCCCACGGGAATCTTTCCAAGTTCTGTCTAAGCATCCCAATGACAAACCTCACGCGCATGGGGAGAGTCGGTGGCGAGATCCTATCAGTCGGGAGGCCCCTGCAACTCGGAGCTCGCACTTCAATCCACCAAACCACGACAAGGGTCAATTAGGCTCGTCAGCTTCAGCCCCTGGATCCCAAACATCGAACAAAGGGGGGCGGGCTCCTCCCCCTCATCTCTCCCAATTGCATCCTCATGTCCCTACCCACCGTCGGATGTCATCTCGAGAATCTCGCACTTCAGCTTCAGCAGTCCGAGAGCCTGTGAATAAGCTTTCGTCCAGCCAAATCCGCTCCCCTGCGTTATCACATGCCTCCCTTGTTCTCTCACCACGGGCTGAAGAGCCAGTAGTCTTGCCAGGCAGCGGTAGCCCTGTAAATTTGGACGAAGTACGAAAAGAAGTTATGGCCACCGGTGCAGCACGTGCAAAGCAGCGTCGAATGGAAGAAGAACAAGAGAGGGAACGTGAGAAGGAACGTGCTCGCAAGAAAGCAGCAGAGTTAGAAACCAAACTAAAGTCTCGTGAAGTAGAGAGACCCTTGGATGTAAGTTCAGCGTTTGCCTGGATACTCCAATCTTAAATCTATCTATATATGTAACAGGAGCAGCAAGCAGTTCTGTTTATTGAGGATTCTATCAAAGTGCTTCGAGACAGAAGGGGTTCAACGTCGCTTGATCCTGAGTCTCCATCTACTGAATCGTCCTTGCGGAGGCCACCATCACAGCGGGGCGCTTTGCGACACCCAGTCATGGATTCCAGTCGTTCATCTAATATTAGGCGGGCTTCTTTGTCAGAAGATGACTCTTGGCGCAGCAGGGCAGCTCCCTTACCTTCCAGTCCTCCCTGCGTTCTTCTTGGAAAAATTCACCCGCTAATGACACCGTCTGATTCTGCTTTGGATCACGTTTCTAGCAATGTTACCGAGAAGCTTGAAGTTGTTGATTTCCGAGACATCGGTGAATTTGCTATGAACGAGAAGCCAGTCCATCGCTCTAGTGCCTCGAAAGCTCATAGGCCAGGAGCGGAGGATTTCTTCGACAATGCTAAATCACAAGTATGGAGGCGGAGTCAAAATGGCTCTGATTTCCAGAAACCTGCGTCCATCTCGGAAACTTTACCTCCACCAGAGCCACGATCGAACTTGGACCTGAAAGCGCACGTACCGTGTTCTTCGCTTAGTTCCAGTGTTGCAGAAGGTTACTCGGACGCTGGAGAAAACGAAACTAGCTCTGCATCCAGAGGGTTGACATCACGTCATTCACGAATGTCGGGATATCACAAAGAACCTGCCATGTCGGCTTTCGATGATGCCATGTCAAGGATAAAAGGTGCCTTGGATGGGATGCAGTCTTCTAACGAGACCGCGAAGGATTCTCATCCTCAGAAATATACAGACTCACGGCATGATCTTCGGACTCGTGTGTCAGAGAACCATGCGTTACCCCCGAAACCCACAACATCGACCAGCGAACGCTGGGTTCCTCCTGCTCTCAGAGTCGTGGAAGCTGACAATGAATTAGAGATCTTCGCTGTATCTTGTCCAGAGCCTCCATCTTCTCCGTCACGGATGACTCGTGTTGAACTACCCAAGGTGTCTCATTCACGAGGCCCTTTGCCAATACAGCGCAACTCGAAGCAAAAAAATCTCCTTCAGTGGGATGTTCTATGTTCTCAAAGAACCGATATCGTGAATCTCTTGTTTCAGCCTCAATATGGCTACAAAGGCAGGCCGAAGTATCGAGTAATATTACCTAGGCATAGTTTTCGGGGTAGCCACCGACCATATCTGGCAGACCCCGTCTGCAGATCTGGAGTTTTTGGGAGGCAGAAAGCCGCTGCTGATGCCTCGTCTTGGAGGAAACCATCCACAAGCACATCTACACCGAAATCACCCGTGGTCAAGGAAGAGTCACAGCAACCTTCTGAAGCCACGGAAACGCTCACTGAATACAAGGAGTCACCTAGTAGTCCCCAGAGTACCTCACGGCCTAGGTCGCAGCCAAAAATGCCAGTAGGATCCAGTGTTGCTATTTATCGTGATTCTCGCATTGATGCGGTTGATTCCAATACAACTTCTCTGGTCACTTTCATTGTGAACAGCGAGCTAGATGAGTCGGTGACTGTGATGAATGGCACCCAAAATTCTAGTTCTCCGCCTTCATCACAACCGTCCAATGATACTGATGTATCTAGCCCCCCTCCACCACAATCCCAATCTTTCGAGTTCGAACCGGCTGCTACCTCTAAAGTGGTTCCCAACATGACAATGAAGTCGAGTACCTCGATGCCAATGATGCTGAAATCACCAGCGTCTTCCCCTGTGGCAACAGTGAAGCCACTTAAAGATACACATACAGAAGACTCGGTATGTACTACCACATTATCTGGCGTCTATTTCTCACTGATCCTCCCAAGGTATCGACGACACCCTCTAGTAGGCATACCTCATCGACATGGACCAAGTCTCCTCTGACCTTCTCAATGAAAGGTTCAGAGTCTCTAGCTGCTGTGCCTGAACAAATCAAAGCTGCCTGGTCACAGAACTCTGAAAAAAACCAGCTCCCGTCTATCAACTCTCTGGAGGGGATAGGCGATGATTTGACGTCATTGCCTTTCACCCTACAAGATGCCAAGTCCGAAGACGGGCAGAGTACGGGGTTTACTGCACAAGCAGCACCACTTCGGAGCTCATTTGATGTGTCAAAGGCGTTCCAGCAGGTTCCTACATCATTCACGAATCCGTCGGCGCACCATGCTTCACCTGCGCCCTCCGTCGCGAATACCGCTTCACCTACCCTCCATACAAACCGAACGTCTTCGTTCAATTATGGCAATGCAGCACCAAACGGGATCAACAGACCAGCCTTCATTCCCTACCATTCCCCGATGATGAGTCATGCACCAGTCTCAAGTGTGCCTTATCCCCATCCAAGCCCTACTCCGAGCAGGATGAACGCCCAGCCGGTTTATTCTCATCCAGTGTGGATGCCCGTACCATCCGTACCATCGATGAGACCTGTATCAGCGCAGTATCCTACGCCTATGATAACTTATCCTCCTGCGTCTCAAACAGTATACGGGCAAGCGCATGGACATCCACCTGCAAACGGGGCAAGCGCAGGACGAGGACATGGTGGTATAACAGGAAGCCCAGTTTCATCACAGCCTCTGCATCACCAACAAGGACCTATACCCTCCATGTATACTATGATGCCCATGCACGTCGCAGGATCTCCTGTGATGGGGCCTGCATATATACAACAAAGTCATATACGTTCGAATGCTTTACCTGTTGGCCAGAGATCCTCGATGCATCACCACCCACCCTCAGGTTTCACACCCTTGCATTCCTCATGGCAACCTTGAAGGCCCATAGTACTCTTCTTGTCCTCTTCTTCTCCATTGATGTTGTACATATCATTAGTAGCCTCTATTGCAATATTTGTTTTCTCTTCCATAGGTTCATACTCAGTGGCAATGAATCGCGATCTCCGGATGATTCTAATCTAAAAAACAAATAAATTACGGCGTCCTGAGGTATTGTTATCTAAGAAGGCCCGGAACAGGGCAGCAATCAAGCGACAAGAGGTAGATCACTGAGCCAGTTTAACAGCATGCTCCGCAGCGTCGTCTAAGCTATCAAATGGAATGATTTTCAGGCCAGACTCTTTAATCATCCTGCACTCTCGCTCTGTTAGTGATTAAGTAGACCAGGATAAAAATAATGACTGACTGTTTAGCTTCCTGCTCCTTTGTTCCCTTGAGCCTGACAACAAGTGGTATGTCGAGGGAAAGCTCCTTGGTGGCCTTGATCACACCCTCCGCGATATAATCGCACCGCATGATGCCCCCAAAAATGTTAATGAAGATGCTTTTCACCTTGCGATCAGTCAGAAGAATCTCGAAGGCCTTTTTGACAGTCTCAGGCGTAGCGCCTCTGCAAAATCTGTCAGCGTGGCTTTGGGACGTTAGTTATAAGAAAGGATGACGTACCCTCCCACGTCGAGGAAGTTAGCTGGATTACCACCATGCAAAGAGAGAACATCCATGGTTGCCATAGCTAGTCCAGCACCGTTGACCAGGCACCCAATGCTTCCGTCCAACTTGATGAAGTTGAGATTGGCCTTTTGAGCTTCAACTTCTGAGGGCTCTTCCTGTGAAATATCTCGGAGAGAAAAGACATCAGGTTGGCGGAACTCTGCGTTGTCATCAAAACCAAATTTGGCATCCATGCTGAACACGAAGATAATTAAATGAGAATTTCGTAAAGAAGTTTGTACGTACCAGAGGACGTGACCATCGGTGGTCTCTGCCATAGGGTTGATCTCAATCTGAGTGGCGTCTTTCTCTTTAAAAATTTTGTAGAGATTGAGAAAGATGGTCGCAGCCTCCGACTGAGTTGTGCTGTTCTTAAACCCGAGCTTCCTTGCAATATCCAGAGCTTCCTGCATCGAGAGACCGTTCTCATAATTGATAGGAGTGGTGATGATGGCACTTGGATCCTTCGCAGCGACCTCCTCAATGTTCATACCACCTTGATTAGAAGCAACGAGAACGACGCCCTGAGTTACACGGTCATTGAGGACAGCAACATAATATTCATGGGATGGGTCGCGACGCTCTGCGAGCATGACCTAGAGGGCGAAACAGTTAGCCATGAGGTGGGAATGAACAAACGATGGATCGTACAGCGTTACAGATACGACCAGCAGCACCAGTCTGCTTGGTAATAAGCTTTGAGCCTATCATTTTGCTCGCAATTTCTTCTGCCTCTGCCGGACTATGGAGAGAACTTGGTCAGTCCAAACCAAGAATCCAAGCACAAACATAGTACCTGCTGACCATGTGTACACCACCTTGAAAGCCGTTGTCAAACTTACCTTTTCCTCTACCGCCGGCAAGAACTTGGGCTTTAATCACTAGTTTGTCATGACCTGGACATTACCTGAGATGTTAGAAGAGTGAGTGAAGAGCAATAAACACGGAATGATACGGAACCAAATTCAGCAGCAAGCTGAGCGGCCTCTTTGGGAGTTTTCGCAGCAATACTTTTTGGAGTTGGTATACCATACTATAGAAATGGATTGGTGTAAGAAAAGGAGGGGGAGACGATGCTGGATGACGCACTGAATTGAGGAGGTCCACGGACTGATATTCATGAATGGACAAAAGTCGCCTCTGACCGGCAGATGCCACATTCTAGGGGGAAGAAAAGCAGGTAAAAAGTTTGTCGATAGAACAAAAGAAGTAGAATGGTACACGAGCAGTGAGCCTAAGTCTAGTTGTTAATGAAGCAAGCATAATGGTAGTTCTGAATTCAAAGACGACGTGACCCAATGTGGCGCAGAAAAAAATTCATAGAGTAGACTGCGACGACGGATGAGTTACCCACAAGAGCTTGGGTTGTATTCTTCCAGTCTCGCACCCTTTACCAATTGGGCTTCGTCTCGAACACCAAAACTCGTCTCGCATTGAGTTTGAGCGGTTTAATTTTCTTTGGATCGTTCGAAATTGGGCAGAGACACACTTAATTGCAGCAGCTTGGATATCTTTTAATTTTTACTGTATGTTTTCCATACAACTCAGTTCAACTTCAATCAATATTGTTACTTGCCTTATGTCCCTCTCACACCCGACCATACCCGAGTTAGTCTTCCAATTTCAGGCCTCGTTGCATAGTCAGCCTCGTTGAACCTTGTCTCGTGTTCCCCAATGTCGTCAGTTCCTACATCCATGTCACCTCCTACCGATGACGATCTTTCCCCTTCAGAGCAACTCCTCTCTGTTGCTGTCGCTGTTCTTCGCCAAGCCATCGATTTGGTGGACAATTATCTCACTTCGGACCAGCAGCTGACCGTCACATCCAACTCGATACCAGGCTCAACGATTGGTAATGTTTTTTTTTCGCGCTCACCAGGCTTTTTATTCCCTAAGTAAAATTTCCTCTTCAGGGAAGCATCTTCGGCATGCTAGAGATCACTTTGTGATCCTCACTGATTGCATGAGCCTTCCAAAACCTCGCTCCCTCTGTTATGACATTCGTATACGGAATCAACCCATGGAATCTAACTTGCTGTCAGCGAGAGAGGCCCTACTGGATGCCATAGCTCGCTTGGAAGAGGTGGTCCTACATCAGGATCTGGATGAGCCCCTCACGTTGACTGCTATTACTCCTTTTCCCAATACGCTGCAAACCACCTTTGGGAGGGAACTCTGGTTCGCTAGCTTGCACTGCATTCATCACTGGAGCATGGTAAGTCCTTGAATGTCCGTATGGTCCTTAGCCAAGTCAGTTGCTCAACAACCGATCTCGGAAAACTCTATGTACAGGTTCGGGTCATTGCTTCGGAATTGGTATGCTATGCACATTTTCGGCCCGAACTTTCGCTGATGGGTGCCTATAGGATATCAGGCTTACTGATGATTTTGGCTTTGCTCCATCGACTTTGCTTTATCAAGGCCGTGGAGGCCCTTTGGGATGCAAGGCGAAGATATAATATCCTATTATCTTGAATTTTTACTACACACCTACTTGTTTAATGTAGGAGTAGCTGTAATTTTTCGTAAGACTTTTTTCTATGCCGAAGAATTAAGTAAATCAGAGAATAATCTACGTCACTAGACCACGTGCCAACATAAGTATATCAAATGCAATTCTGATGCACGCTCACCTACTTTCTACAGCCAAACAATGTCGGAGAAAATGTCACCTATCGATGGCGAAAGCCACAAAAAACGCGTTGTACGTCCTCGTAGCGTTCAGTTGTCAACCTTGTCACTACTTGTTCATCCCCTTCTTTTATACCTCTAACTAGTGCTACTTTTTCGACTCCGATATAGGAGGATTCCACTATGGACCCGGGCATCCGTTCGTAATCTATGGACATATTCGTATCCAGACAAATTCATTCACAATATTCTAGGATGAAGCCCACACGCATTCGGATGTGCCATTCACTCGTTATGAACTACGGACTGTACAAAAAAATGGAGATTTTCGTGAGTCCTAACCCATTGTACACTCCGCATAATCTTGAGCTCACTTTTTCTTGATCATCTACCTTTTCAGCGAGCGAAGCCAGCTACAAAACGAGAAATGACACAATTCCATTCAGATGAATACATCGAGTTCTTGAGCAAGGTTACTCCCGGGAACATGGGCTCTTTCGTAAAGGAGCAGCACAAGTGTAAACCTTTTCTGATAGCTCACTGGGTTTGTTTTACCTACTGTTTTGCAGACAATGTCGGAGATGACTGCCCAGTGTTCGATGGCCTGTTCGACTACTGCTCAATCTCAGCAGGTGGTTCTATGGGTGCGCATCTCATGCATCCCCTCCGGTATATATCTTTCTCATATCAGAGCAGAGGGTGCCGCTCGACTGAGTCGAGACAAATGTGATATTGCCATCAACTGGGCAGGAGGTCTGCACCATGCGAAAAAGAGCGAAGCAAGCGGGTTCTGTTATGTGAATGGTAGTAAAATATATGCTCAGATCATTACCAAATTTGAACTTTTCTGCTAGATATCGTGCTTGGCATTCTGGAGCTGCTACGGTTGGTTTATTGCAATGATTGCTAAACGTTGTGATTTATCCAGTAGTACAGGTATCACAATCGTGTTTTGTACATCGACATCGATGTTCATCATGGAGATGGTGTGGAAGAGGCGTTTTATACGACTGATAGAGTTATGACTGTTAGTTTCCACAAATATGGGGAGTATTTTCCTGGAACTGGGGAAATTAGGGTATAAAACCTTTCTATATTCGCCATAGATACATTGACATACCTCTTTTCCTTTGTTCAAGGATGTGGGAATAGGCAAGGGCAAGTATTATTCTTTGAACTTTCCTCTGCGCGATGGAATCAACGATGAAAACTACAAGTCCGTCTTCGAACCGGTATGTCACTTTGTCTTGAAATCTAGTGGGTAGAAATCTGCTCAGCATGGTCAGGTCATTCAACAAGTAATGGAATCATATGATCCCTCCGCGATTGTACTGCAGTGCGGTACTGATTCACTCTCTGGTGACAAGCTTGGCTGCTTGAATCTATCTATGAGAGGTTGGTTATTCTCCTCCTTACTTCGGTTCTTCACTCATGTTATCCAGGGCATGCCAACTGTGTCAGATTCGTTAAGTCCTTCAACAAGCCTCTTTTACTGCTTGGAGGAGGAGGGTATACCATGCGGAATGTCAGTCGAGCATGGGCGTACGAGACTGGCTTGGCCGCAGGTGTAGAGCTAGGCCCTGGTCAGTTTTCCGCTGTGTTGGGACAACATTGCAATGCTGATCCTTTATACTCCCAGACATTCCAGTTAATGAGTATTATGAATACTTCGGACCAGACTATGAACTGGATGTGAAGGCTTCGAATACAGATGACCTCAACACACGAGCTTACCTTGAACGTGTAAAGCGTATAGCAATGGAGAATCTACGAATCGCTGGAGGACCGCCTAGTGTCCAGATGATAGGTTGCGATAGCTTCCTATCAGAATAACAACTTTTCTCATTTTCATCCCTAACAGATATACCCTCCCTCCCTATTGACGAAGCCATGAACGATCCACACAAAGACGAAGATGCATCACTCATAGAGCCAGATACACGAAGACCAAGGCGTCTGCTTGACTTTATGGTCCAACGGGATGGTGAACTGTCTGATTCAGAGGACGAGGGCGAAGGCGGAAGGAGAAATCATCACACCCATATGGCTACCGATAGTGTTGATGAGGCAAATGGAGCTATCGGTGGCAGAAAACTCATTGGATCTGGGATCATGTCTTCTGGGACGGCTTCATCGCACGGCGCAGGGCCTAGTGGACATACTACAGCGATTCGGGTGCTGTCTGCGTCAAGCGTCCCTGTTACAAATGCCTCTGATAGTGAGAACATGGACGTGGATGTGCCACACTCAGAATTGGCGATCACCGCAACTGCAGATAGCAGCATGAACGTTGACCCACCTGTTGAAACCTCCAAAACTGAGTCAACTGAACCTACAGAAGTTCCGAGGATTGAATTAGCTGCACTAGAGGCACCACCTACAAGCACTATGCTACAAGCCCCAGAAATGGCAACATCTCCAACGACTGCAAGCGCGACAATCCTAGAGACGACTGTAACATTGGCGACACCGACGGAAGCAGCGACGAATTCGAAGGCCGAGACACCAGGATCGTAGATTATCCCGTAATTCTTATCTACCTAGCTTTGTCATCTGTAGTGGCTTACCTTAACCAATTTCATCATGAGCGACGGTGGACCTCAAACTCCACCTAATTCTGGCTTGTCACTTCCAATACCAGAACAAACCAGACAAGTAGAGATCAATAGACTTAAAGGTGCCTTGGATTGAGGCCTTGCGGTGCGATTAATCTGACTCTTGGATCAGCCAAAGCGAAGCAACGACAAATCGAGCAAGACGCTTCCATATCCACATCTCTCAATGCAAATAAAAAACGTCCTCTAACTGTTGCTTCTGCCGACTCAACATCTCCTACAGCGCCTGGACGTAAGCACGACTTGAAAAAACAACCTCTGAAACGCGACTCTAGGTTAGGCACATATTTCGAGTATGACTTATCCAAGATGGTTAATTCCAAGGGAGGGTTCCTTGTTGATAATGACATTGAGATTGATGAGGAACGACTGAGGAAGGAGAGGGAACGGGAGAAACAAAGAGCTAAGCAGAATCTCGATCCTCGTACGTCGGCTGTC
>CEMT01388889.1:0-14374 GCA_900068985.1 Pterula multifida | reverse complement strand
CTCCTCGTTTTGTTTGGCTATGACGAGCAATATTGATAAGCCATTCCACGGAGAAGATACAGCTATCTCCAGCGACTTTTCCCAATGAGCGGAACATGTTCTTGAGTGATTGCTGGGCGGAAGAAGATATATGCTTCATTGCCACCTCTGGGAAAGCCCACTCTGACATTTGTTCATTCTCTATTAGTTTTATTAGAGGATCGAACTGAGAGTATATGTCCGTGGGGTTGGTAAACTGTAGCGCAATCAAGAGACTCCACCCCCATTTCTCAATTCCACCAGTCGGGCCAAGTAATTTCCCTATCCCGGCGGCCATGACGCTCAAACCTCCTGACTTCCCATCTGGACCGTCGCTCACAAGTCTACAAACAGCGTAGACCGTATTGGCAATGTGTTCCACTTTGGCATCTGAGTGTGTTGGTATGAGAAGTGGGAGGGCGGAAAGATTGTCCCGTGTTGTGTTGATGATGGTCTGGAGTAAGGAGGAACGGGCTTTGCCAGTAGGGCGAAGCAAGTAGGAAATTCGTTTTAGAGCGCCCACAGAGACAGATTCATAGGGTGAATTGGATTGCGAGAGAAGAAAGGAAAGGAGGAGGGACTGAGATTGTGGCAAAGCGAGTGGAGTAGCTTCCAGTATTGCGGCGGCGAACTCAGAAAGAGCCTTCAAGGCTCTCGCGTTAGAGTGTGACAATAGAGGAGTGAGATTATTCAAAGCTATATGGAGCTGCGCAGCAGTTCCTAAAAGCCAGGCTGGAGTACGAACTGTTGAATGCTTGGATGTTGGAGGAACCGCAGCCGAGGTAAATGACTCCGCTGTAGAAAGGCTCTCCAGGGAATCGAAATGCCGAAGTGCCCCATCCTTGATACAGATGTCATCTGAGATAGCTTCCAAGATGACCTGCTGCATAACGATAAGTGCAGCTTCCACAATCTCACCGTTTGCCCATCCTTTCCCTGAGAAGAGCCCAAGGGCCACTTTATTCATGGTGCTTACAACACCTGGGAGGATTGTCGGAGCGACATCTTTGGGTGCGTAAAGGCGCAGTATTAGAGCAAGTACTTGGAGGCAAAGAAGTTGCAGTGGTAGGTGATTCGTCTCCGAATTGCTCAACAACGCATTCAAAGTCTGACCAAGGATAGGTACCACCTTCTCTGTTCGAGCATGTTCAGTAAATTGCGCAAGTCGCTTCTTCTCGTGGCCCGCTTTGAGTCCAGGACGCGCGATTCGTTCCTCTGCAGTGTGTTCGCGTAATATCGTGAAAAGACATTTCGCAGCGATCTCTCTCGTCTCGTCATCCCGATCTTTTCCCTTTCCCTTCCTTTCGATACCACCAAGAATTGATCCGCATAGCATGACACACTGCTCCCATATTACAATATCACAATCCCACCACCATATTTCGATGAGGATATCTAGCACTGAGAGCAGTTTTGCCATTATCTGATTGGGTATGGCATCGGGAGGGTTCCTTCGTAGGAAAGTCGATATCGGAAAGAAAGCATAAGAAGCCAAAGGGGAAGTTAGAACTCCAGGGCCTCCAGATGCTCGGATCGAGTTCAGAGCCTGGATTAAATCCGATAGACCTTGAGAAATCCGTGGGATGGTGGACGGCTTAATATCAGACTCAGCCAGCAGAGGCACGCAGATAACTTTCAGCTGAAGTTGCCTAATGAGACAGTCTAAGACAATCGAGAGCAATACTCAGAATTTGCATACCTGCTGGAATGCTACTTGTGGGTCCATCTGAAGCGATTGCTGGTGACTAAGTTGAAGGCAGCGACAAATTTGGTATTTAGGTGGCGAGGTTGTCTATATTGATTGGTTGAAGAATTTTACAATTCAGGAGTGAGACTTTTCGGTCCAGCGATTAGATCTCGACTCACGTATTGAGTATCTATGAGGAGCTACATTAAGCATACATATACTATACTGTACAGGAAGTAACAGTGGCAGTAATTCTGCGAGTAGGAATGATTGCAATGACGGTAAGGACTGTCAAAGTACAATGGATTAACGAGCCAACAAGATAGAACAACAAGAAAACATAGGATCTAATTCCCAAAAAAAAACCAACAAATGTTGAAGGAAAGACAAATGATATGGTCAAGTAAGATATATTCATTTCTTAAGCACCGGCGGAAGATTGGTGCTCGCAGGTAAGGGGGGTTCAAGACTAGAAGTGGCACACGCCTCTGACAACTGGTTCCGGAGCTCTTCGCATTGACTTTGCACGGCTTGGGTGAAATACAAATCGTCAGCTGTTGGTAATCATTACAAGGAAGACTAAGAGCAAGACTCACTGGGACAAGGCCACAGAGCGTTCATTACATCTACAGGTACTAGAAGTAACTTCGCCAGGTCAAGGGTATCGGTAATAGCCCTATTCTGGTTCCATAACGACAAGCAGCTATCCAGGAAAAAGTGTATGAGCTGAGGTCCGTGACTTTGGAAGGGAAGAGATGTTACGAACATCGAAAGCTGGTAAACAAACCAGGAAACGTTATATGGCTGTCGACTCAGTTGATATCCTTGGCTGCTGGTAATATGCTGGACGGCATGTGTAACTCGTCGTACGACTTGGTATTGATAATTCACTACACAGATGTTCGAAGTGAAGGGAGCAGTGATGAAACAGGTTCACATACCCCACTCCTGAATATTCTTCTGGTTGAACAAAGGTCTGGAAGGACCTTTCGTTGGTCGTAAAGACCGGAAGGTTTGTGTGATGATCAATCGTGTACTAGGGAAGGAAGAGGTTTTAGGAGATTCGGTGGCGATAGGTGTGAGAACGTACTTGTAGATGAATTCGCGGCAAAGATAGATCAAGCTAGTATCCAGATTGCAAATGTGCATATCGAGCGAGTCTTGGAGTGCTAATGTTTCTTGCCAGGCCTCTGTAGCTTGTTCGGCCCGGTTTCCCTCTGATAGCGATTCGCCTTGAGTGCGAGTGCAAAAAGTCCAAAGTAGTACGCTTCGACAATACAGAGCCCATATGGACTCCTTGGGCGAGGGAGAGCGTGGAGTCAAAAAGTTGGGCGATTTTCTATCCATGATTTCCCCCGGAAAAAGGATAGAATACTGAAAGGTGGGTGGTGAGATGTTAAGAAGAAAGATCTCGGAAACAGTAGTTACTTGCATTTCCGGGGTCATTTAAAAAAAGTTTCGGTGGTTCCTTGTTGAATGCGGCACATTGAGAAGCATAACTAGCAGCGAGTCCCAGAGCACACCAGCATAATCGACGACATTCCTCATCCCTAATCTGATAAGTGGTGAACGTTGCGTCCCAAGGTAGAGGATACGACCAAGACGAGAATGGGTCTGGAGGATTTGGAATGTTGGGCGGTACACAGGTACACTTGCGTTCCCCTCTTGGAACATGCAAATCTCTTGCATCGTCGCTGCAGTCAACAACCGGTACCGAGTTCCGTCTGAAGACGGTCACATTAGGATGATTCTGGTCCAGAGTAGTGATGGATAGATGGCGCATGATGTTGTCCAGGAACATGAGTGCATCTTCAATACTGTCGCTGTCATGAAGAGGGTGAGCCGAAAGTTCGAAGAGGGTTAGAATCTATATTCGGAGTGACCAATAAGAACAAGGAGATGAAATATTTCTCGTTTGGACTGACCAAGGCAGCCTCAGCTAGTGGTACGTCCACCCAGCTATTGTTCCACGACTCCTCCATTGCTCTCCGAGCATTATTACGTAACCATAGAGCTTGGTTTCGACCGGTTGCACCTAGCTCAATGTCACTTGACTTCATGAGGGTTGCCATGGCTAAGCTAGCTAGGATAAACGCTGGCTGCATCAGTGATCGCTCGTGAGGATTCGATAGATTGCGCAGGAAAAAGTTAAGATTAACGAATGAGAGCCAATAACTGGTCTCTGTGAATCTAATCATGATGATAAGATTTTAGTTGAACTGTGATCTCATCGAAACGAAGCTTTTACAAGAATGAGATATTTGCCATGATATCTTTGAGTCTGCCATTGGAATCATCATCAGGTCTCGCGAAAAGTGTGTCGAGACATGTAAACGCACGGATAAGTTCGCATAATACCATCGAAATGTTTCTGGTTCAACTCCAGAGTTGGTGTGTTCGGATAAGGAAACTTTGGATGGGGATCCTCTCTTTGGTGGTGAACAGGTGCCATATCCAGAGGACGAGGGTAGTGCTTGAAGACGAGCTGATTAGGTTGACGTTGTGCAGCAGAAGTGATGTTGTTCTGGGATTGATTACTGTCAAGAAAGAACGAAAAGAAAGCGAGGGTGTAAACCACCTTGGTTAGATATTCCAATTCGGAATGGGGTGAATTTATATGAGACGGAGAGTGGGGATGCATAGATATCGGAGGAGTGGCATTCGGGTCCAGGTCACCAGGAGATGGTGTGATAGCAACCTTGCTAGGCTTTACAGTTTCCTTTCCCTTGGTTGCTGTTACTAGCTGGTTCTCGCTAGCTATCTGATCTTCGGTCGGAGCCCGCCTTTTCTTTGCTGGAGGGCCGGGTGCGGGCTCACCATCTGGTAGCTTTCGTTTGCACGTTCTCTGCCTCTTACCAGGGCACTTGTCTGGGCCACGACGTTTGGGTACGAGGTCGTACTCACAATCATTGCAGCGTTTCAGACAATTCTTACACATGGGTCTAGTCGAATCACATTTGATCTTCCGACGACGGCTGTTTAAATAAAAAGATGACGGGGTTTATCGCTGCGATGGCACTCGGAACGAGAGAGAAAAAAAAAAAGCAAGCTCACCATTGACGACAAGCGATGACAAAATTTGATGCTTCTCTGCGAGTAGAATTGGCCGGAGAAGCCTGAGCAGTGGCAGCGCGAGAAGAAGGTTCGACGGAGGCAATAAGAGGAGTTGAGATGGGTTCTTGCATAGGTAGCTGCTGACGCGAATATGACGGAAGCTCAGGTTGCTCAGTGCGACGGAGATCAGAGGAAGAGAATTGAACTGTCCCTTGACTTGGTGGCAGCGGATCCAAGGGTCGATATTTAGAAACGATATCTCGTGACAAGTGGTTGCTTGAGGGGTAAGAGAAACTAGAGGAGTAGGAATGGTGGTGGAAGTGGTGGTGGTGAGATGGTTGTTGAGCGCCTAAGGGATCTATAGAACTACTGTGATGGGTAGAGTACGATGAAGTGCCAGTAGTAGCAGTGGCGGCAGCAGTAGCAGTAGCAGTAGCAACAGCAGCACTAGTAGTAGCAGCGGTAGACGCTGTGTTATAATC
The DNA here is from genome assembly GCA_900068985.1 of Pterula multifida. Classification (NCBI taxonomy): domain Eukaryota; kingdom Fungi; phylum Basidiomycota; class Agaricomycetes; order Agaricales; family Pterulaceae; genus Pterula; species Pterula multifida. The sequence goes on along the minus strand of CEMT01388889.1, from coordinate 9,133 downwards.
AAAGTGGGTTGAAATAATGTTAGCGGCATGGTGAACATCTAACTGGTTTGGTAGATGATGTTGATACCGGACTTTGTTAACGGAACCAGATTAGCAAACGTGGTGGTAACGCATAAATACTGATGGGACTTACTACTGCCACCGGTTGTCTGAGTAGGAAAGGCGCCGAAGATGGGTGAATGGAGAGAAGAGGTAGTAGGATGAGTGGAATGTGGCCCATCGTCCTGCGACGTAGCTTGGTGAAAAGGCATGTAAAGCTGCCTACCAGAGCTGACGACCATTGAGGTCGTTGTTCAAACGCGATCCCTGAAATCTTTTGCCACGCGAGAGTCGCTCGTGCCTGAAGGTATCCCCGTCATATGACGTTGAGTTGAATAGTTTACCCAGTTTGAGTAGACCAAACTTTTATTCAACATAATTCCGCTGTACCGCATTGATTACTAGCTGGGCTTGAAGTTCAAGTGAACAGAGTTAGTGTTGGCCGATGGTTTCCATTGAAGGGGAATAGATACCCAGGAGGGTGTGATCATTGACACGGTGAACGAATCAGTTGGGCGTATGTAAAAACTTCAATTCGTTCCTGACAGTGATCCAGTAAATAATACACAACTTATGACATAATCAACGCTTCTCAAATCCCACCTTCCTCTGCCCAGTAGCAACCAATCCATTTCCTCTTACATATCCCGCGGACTTTCGGTTTTGCTCATCAGGATTCAGTATGGACATCAACCAAGATTAACCAACCACTCCGGATCCTTCTCTATCTAAGTGTTCTACCACTACTTCTTCCAATCGTTCCACTTGCTTGCGGGCGCAAACTACATCTCCTCTGTCCTTCAATACAGTCAACCCATCAAATTTCACCACTCAACCTCGGTTCATTTCCTTCTGCATTCCTGAGTGATTTTGATTACATAGAGATCAAGCAACGAGTCATATTACTCAAGATCGTATACCAAATTTTGAGTACCACCGTGCAAATTATTATGCAATCCTTGTCAAAGAGTCCTAGAGCTCATTCAGAAAGACCCGATCCCCATGCAAAACACCCACATTACTTGTATATTCCTTTAATGCGATACAACAAGTGTGGATCTGCTCTGTCAGTAAAAAATAAAATAATAATCCGGGTGTATGCAATTAACTAGTACCTTCGGCGATACAATCAGACATAGTAACCCCTACGCCGCGATCCTACAGACTCTCAAGATCGATTTTAGAAAGACCAGCATCTCAACGTCTAAAACTAGGTTTCTCGGGCCGTACTAGTTTTGTCTCGCGTTCTAGCAGATTCTAGCTTGTTCCGTTTCTCTATCCTGTCTATCGGTGTTGCGGTCAGCAGCGGCCAGCCTTTACACTCTTGTGACCTCCGCTCTTGATGGAAACGCAACCGATCCTTCCCACCCTCATCGAATTCAACTTCTGACTGCTAGACACACACCTGATGCGAGTCTCGAGACTCCAACCACCCATGAATCCCTGCAATTTTCACAAAGCTTGTGACAAATCGCTTCAATAGTGGATTAACGCGCCTGTGCTCCTAGATAGCTAATCTCTCGGGCCATGAGAGCGCTTCCCTACCGTCCTGGCCAGGCTGCTCAATTTTCCCAATGTTTTACCGAACGTTCGGCCCCCCCGAGGGCACATGTCAGAATAGTTATCAGCTGTTCTTGCATGTTCCCTTCTTTAGCACACCTGCGGCAAAAAGTGTGGGGAGTATTCTTAGAACATCAGCTGCTCTCCACGGCGTTGAACCATCCAATCCACTATAAATTCCCAAAGGCGCACCGAGCCGCATCTATCTGCTACTTTGTTCTTTACCCGCTCTTTCCCTCAACTTGGAAAAATGAGCGTACCTACGAAGAGTTTGAATCGCAAGTCTACCTTGCTAGCGATATTTATTGCATTCGGTAAAAGAACGCGGTCACCGCTTTCCTTCCCAATTATTCTCGCTTACTCCCGTTACTTCACACACTTCCTAGGAGGTACATTGATTGGGGTTTCACGAAACCTTTTGCATGGTGGGTGTTAGACACCATTACCTGCATGGACTCAGCCTGACATTCGTGTTGCAGAATTTATGTTTCTACTACAGGTTTCCTGTTTGGTTACGACATCGGAGTTATTTCAGTTCGCTCTGATGTTTCTCATCTCAGCCTTCCGCAGTCTAATGTATACTTGCAGGGATGCCTCATCATGCCAGACTTCATAGATCGGTTTGGGGAAACTGGGAGCGATGGCACACGAGTTTTAACAAGCTCAAGGCAATCTATCATTACTTCTCTATTGTCCGTTGGGTGCGTTGTGTGTTTCCCTCCCCTATCATCATTCCGAAGATCATTAAATGTGTTTAAATGGTCCAGAACATTTCTGTACGTGTTACCTGATCTTCGTGGCATGACTTGTGTGTTTACTGACTGTTCCTTGAAGAGGTGCTCTTGGTCAAGCATTCACGGCTGACAGATGGGGAAGACGTGGTTCCATCCTTATTTGGTCCGCTATTTTTACTATCGGTGTTGCTGTCCAGACTGGGACTGAGAGATCGGTGGCACAGATTTCCATAGGTTGGTTCATAATTTCGTTGGTATCGCGACCAGATGAATGTGTGTATTGAATGCTTGTATATAGGCCGAGCAATCGCAGGTATGAAAATAGTACGTAGTGAACAAGTTGGTTCTCTGACCTAAATCCCAATAAGGTCTTGGTGTTGGTGCTATGTCTGGTTAGCTCTTTTTTATTTTATCTTACTAGCCTGATTTCCTGCTTGACAACTCTCACTCGATTGGATTCCAGCTATCGTACCTCTTTATACGGGAGAAACGGCACCAAAAGCTTTGCGTGGGACGTTACTGGTCGTTTATCAACTCGAGATCATTGTTGGCATCTTTTTCAGTTACGTCCTTGATCTGGCAACGCATACTGCTAGCGGTTCTACCAGTTGGCGTGTCCCTGTTGGTGAGTTACTAGTACTTCTATTTTTTCGGACCCAATTGTCAACCCGGTCTATAGGTCTTCAGATGCTATGGGGTATCATCCTTCTTTCCGGTATTTTTTTCCTACCTGAGTCACCGTACGTCGTGAAAAGTGTATTGGATTTCACCGTTCCTGACATGGAATTGGACATCTAGGCGTCACCTACTTGGTATTGGGCAACCTGATAAAGGTCCGTTAGTTTGTCGCAAGTCATTTATCAACTAACGATTAGTATTTCTAGCTCGAGAGGTTGTTGCTATGATGAACTCGGTGTCTATCGACGCGCCAGTTGTGATTGAGACTATTGAAGAACTAGAGTTTGGTATCAAGGCTGAGAACGAAGGTGGCAAGGCAACATGGGCAGAATGTTTCTCTAAGAGAAACTATCTGTACAAGCGCACAATCAACGGGATGATGTTGCAGTTCTTGCAGCAATTGAATGGGCAAAACTTTTATTGTAAGCAGCAGCGTCGGCCTAATAGCAGAATTAAAATCATTATTGATCTCGCCTGCTTCCTCGATAGATTACTATGGCAATACATTCTTCAAGAGCGCCGGGTCTCTGTACGTATATTGTTCTACACACAAGGAATTGAGTTGATCAATAAGAGTCTATCTTTCTATAGTCTCTCCCCGTATGTTATCCAGGTTATTCTTGGTATTGTCTCCGTTATTGGTACGGTTCCGGCACTCTATTTGATTGAAACCTGGGGTCGGCGACGGGTAAGCTCATTCCAATAGCCTCACGTTGAAAGTGGAGCTCACCCCAGGACAGTCGTTACTCACTGGTGCTCTATGGCAAGCGGTCTGTGCCATTATCGTGAGTACCATTCTGGTCTCAAGGGTTTCTCCATACGCGGACTAGTTAAACTTGGCTGTCTCCTTTTTGACAGGCCGGTCTCACAGGACATTTTACTCTGGCACCTGAAGGAACTGACAGTTCCTTGCTTACCTCTCGTAACAAATCAGGTGGAAATACTTTGATCGCTTTTGCGGTTCTCCACGTTTTTGGTTTCTCCATGTTCTGGGGGCCGACTCCATGGGTGTGGGTGGACATTTTTTAATAGCAGGAAATATAAGCCTGACAATGTCGTTGCTCACTCAGGTACCTGGGAGAATCCTTCCCACTTCGTGTCCGACCTAAATGTATTGCCCTGGGCAGGTACGTGCTCTATTCTGTAGTCACTATGCGACGGCAGCTGACATGTGCTACCTTAATATATAGTGCTTCAAATTGGTGAGTCTACAACCATTCAGCTTGGCAGTAGACGTCTCATAGTGTGAATATAGGATCTGGAACTTCATTCTAGGGTGAGAGAGTGTGTGCTGTCGTCTCCATGAACTTTATGCTAAAGATCAATTGTAGCTTCTTTGCCCCACGAATCGCTGCTAGGTCCGTGTATTGAGCAAACCTCTTCATTTTCCCGGACTAAAGTCATTCCAGAATCGGGCCTCTAATCTTAATGATCTTCTTCGGGATGCTTATAGTCGCCTTCGTCTATGTCTACTTTTTCATTCCTGAGACCAAGGGATTGGCTCTTGAGGAGGTGAGCAATTAAAGTTGCCAAGACAGCAAACAGTCTAAAATCTTTATCAGGTGGATGAGATGTATCGAGCTAAAGTTAAGCCATGGCAATCTACTGGATGGAAGCCGCACTTGTTCGAGAATATCCCGCACAGAACTGTTGCAGAGAAATCTTCGAACCACGCTAGGGAGGAGTCTGTATGAGCTGTGCTATGAAAGAGATGTGTACGATTCCTCCATATTGAATGATAACTGTGATGACAAGCGGGTTGAAAAGATATACTTTTGTATATGAGGTTGTAGCATACAGAGGTGTATATAATACAGGAGATCGAAACATGGCTTGTTAAGGGTATATTACTATCAGGTTCGACTCGGACTCCCTCTTACATAAACAGTGCCAATCACTGCAAGAGCGCTTACCAGACGAAACTCTAATAACCTTACGATTATTGCCCCCGTACCACGGGCCGGGAAAGCCGGGAGGTTTCACTCCTAGTACGTCATGTCCCTTCGCAGCGGGAACTTGAGTCGCGGGTTGTCTTATCTTAGCCTGGCAAGCCTCCTCAGGCCTCGATCCTTGTCTGGTATACACTATTTCTCTCTAGGATGCCTTTTGTCTCGTTAGCCGCTTTTCTCTATCATCTCACCCGTGCCTTTATACACCTTTGTCTTCATCTTTTCTTGGACTGTGACCGCTTCTCTTTATCATATTTAGACCATTTCTCCCTCACCACTCGTGGGATTCTCGTCTCTCCGTGCATTCCCACGCGTCTCAAGCCATGTTGGCTGATGATTACAATCCAACCCTCTGAATTTCAAGATGCAAACTGCCATATCTACTTTACAAAACTCGTTATAACTTGCTGGTTCTTCCCTCTCACACTCAGGAACAAGCATAGTCCTGCATGGTTTTCTGCAGAGTTTGAGGACTTCACTTTGCGGGTGTATCACTCCGAACGCACGCCGCTTTGGGTACAGAAGCTACGGAATAGCCTAATTATGACTGTGTTGATGGGAGACGTGTTAAGGTTCAAGGAGCTGAAAACAGAGTTCACACTTGATTCGTCCAAATTGGTAGTTGGGGCTACAAGGAGTCCAGAAACATGGGTCACTGTTCAGACAGAGGGGTGGATAATGAGAGATTGGGAACCAAGACTCTACAGCTTTGAGAAGGTCCATGCGCAACTAAGACGGAGATGGGACGATAGGAATAGCTACTCCTCTCTAGCGATCATAGCAAACAACTGTGCCTGGTTAAAGACTCCTGCTTTGCCGAACTGCAACAACATCTTCCTAAGGCTGTTCTGGTATGTATGTGCACTTGTCTGATCAAATTCATTTTCTATCTCACCTCAGTTGAAGGGAGCTTGTTTGTTTTCCTTGGCTTCTCGCTAGATTGTTCTTCTGGAACTACCCCTCCGTTATCGAATTGAGCCTGACACGAGTCGACATCACATTTGATGCCTTCCGTCTGCGAGATGCAGAGCTAGTCATACAAGGTGGTGCTAAATTATACCAAGAATGGACTAAGAATGCAGATATACTTAGCAGTGTTGGATGGTGTATTGTATTTTCTGCAATAGACTCGTTGCTGCGCTAGACTACTAATACCCCAAGACTCAAAAAGAATGATAGTAAAAGAACGAAAGTAAAAGAGCGTGCAAACTTGGGAAGCAATATGTAAAAGCACAACAGTAAGTAAAAAACGTCAGTCCCAGACCAGATAAGTTATAACGACAATCTGCTCATGTACATGCAATAAATAAGGGGACGTCTCTCAAACAGCACGTCCAATCTATTCAGAATAAACGTCAGTTATCTTTAGAGACCAGCCAAGGAAAACTTGCCCCATCATTATTGCCGGAAATCTCTGAGAAACGAGCCTTTCGTTTTCCCTTCAGTTCAGCGGTTATGTCCGGAGGCAAAGTCTCCTTGCTTTCTATGTCAATAACACTGGCAGCACGTCTCAGGGGAACAGGATCCGAGAACGGATCTACTCGACTATCAGGTTGCAAGAAAGGGTTGGCAGGCGCATCAGGATCATAATACTCTCTGTCCAATATGCCAGGTAGCTCAAACGGATTGTTTGAGACTTGTGATGCAGGTGCATGTGCAAAGTACCTGTCGTATGGAATTTCAAGGCCTAATCCCGTGTTATGGATTGGGGGGAGCACAAGAAACGGGTTATCTGAATTCTCGTTGGTTAAGGCGGGTATGGAGCTAACAACATCCATGGACCTAGTACTTCGGGCAGAATCTCGTGGAGGCGGCAGCGTTAAAAACGAGTTCCTTAATTCTTTAATTTCCGAGACTGGAGATGAGTCTACGCCCATGTGTCTGGTGGCCATAATGGCGTCCTGTTGCGGAAGAACAGGAAATGGGGTAAACATTTGAGCGGCCACAAGGGCGCGTTGCTGCTGCTTCCTGCGTCGACGGATGAAGAGAAATAGAATGACTAGAATAATGATGAGACCGGAAACAGTGCCTGCAATAGCTGTGGTGAGTTTTGAACCACCTGATGATTGTTCTTGAAACCTATAAATGAGGAATGAGGCCATGTTCGAATGGATAGAAATTCGAGAGACACGTACTCCGGAATAACAGTTTCAGTGGGGATGGTAGTGATGATGGTACTGAAAGAGGTGGAGACAATCGTAGTGACAACTCCATTTGTGGTCACAACCGTAGAGAACGGTACTGGCGAAAGGCTTGTACTTGTGATGGTTGTGGAAACAGTATGTCCTGAAGTATTATCGGCTACTGACGCCGCCAATGTTGTTGGCGCAGAAGGACTGCCCGTAGTTTTACTGGGTTGACTGATGGGAGTAGCCGCTCCCGGATTGCCATTGTTGACAGGGCTTACAGCCACAGGACTTGACTGAGATGGGAGAGAGGGAGATGCCTGTACTGAAGAAGAGTTGGAGGTGGGGATCTTTGTAGATTGAGGCTGCGTCTGAGCTCTGGACGAGGTGTTAGGAGTTGGCTGTGAACCCCCTCCGCCTGGATTAACACCGCCACCTCCAGGAGCTACTGCCGTTGTAGTGGCAGCTGGAGAAGTGACGGTAGTCGTGACAGCCACAGAACTGTCACTAGAAAAGGTGATAGCGGGAGGGGGAGGTTCGATAGAAGTGACGCTAGTCGTGGTCGTCGTGACATCCACAGAACTGTCACTAAAAAAGGTGATAGGGGGAGGGGGAAGTTCGATAATAGGGGTAGGGATAGGCAAAGATATAGTAAGAGTGAAAGAGGGGAGGTCGATAGGCAGAGGTATATTGATACCCAGAGAGGAAGTAGCAGTACTTGAAGAAGTATTGATAGTCTGGCTAGTAGAGGCTGGGCCCTCGGTCGGGTCAGAACCGCTCCCTTGGGCTGTACCTCCTGGTTCGTTCCCTGGCGTGATCTCACTAGACGACTGAGAAGGCAGAGCGGTAACAGAGGGAGTACCCGTTTCTGAAGGACTACTGGGAGTGGAAGGTGCAGCAGTAGTCAAAAAGGAAGAAGTGGTACTTGAAGAAGTATCGAGAGTCGGGCTGGGTGTTTCAGTTGAATCGGGACCGCTTCCATCGGTTGTAGTTGTACCCCTCGGTTCGTCCTCTGACGTAGTCTCGTTAGAGGGCTGAGAAGGCGGAGCAGTATCAAAGAGGGTGCTCGTTCCTGAAGAGTTGCTGGGAGTGAGTGTGGTGAGCGTAGGCAGGCTCAAGCTTGGGCTGGGGGTTTGAGTGCTTTCATCCGTTGTCTGAGTAGCTGTCGGGTCATCCGAAGAACCTTGGCTGATTGTTGCATTTTCATTGTTCCCTCCGGATGCACTACTAGTCGGCGTCGTCTCTGGCAGGGCAGTGGAGTCAGAGGAAAGAGTGCCAGTCGTATTGGATGAAGTGATAATGCTAGTAGGATCAGGGGAGGAGGATTGAATGACGGAGTCAGAGGTGGACGCGCTACTGCTTGTGGCCTCAATAGTACTCGAAGAAAACGACGTAGAAGTGTCTTGATCTCCTGTAGGTCCAGCGTTGCCATCTCCAGAGCCTCCTCTGGTTGTGCTAGCCGAAGGAATGGCCTCTGTAGTTGTGCTCAAGGTTGTAGAGCTGTCTGTCGTATCAGTGGGAGTGATACTGACAGTAGGGCCCGGGATTGTGGTAGGACTGGAGGTAGGGCTTGCGAGATCAGATTGGGAAGATTGAGTGGTAGTTTCAAAGATAGACTCGCTGGTGGAATCAGCAGTACGCGTAGAAGGAGATTGCTCAGGGGGATCAGAAGTCGATGTTGCCTCACTCCCTCTTGAGGAGGGTATAGGGCTCTCCCCTCCACCAGTTTGACTAGTACTCCCACCATCATCACTGTTGCTAGGCCGCGAGCCTGAGCCACTGTCATCCTTGGGCCCTCCTTCATCCCCTGCTGCATCAGGACTGCCAGCGCTATCATTCCCAGGCACGTCACCGGAGTTGCTATCTGAACCTGATCCGTTCGAGGTTTGCCCTGGAATGTTGTTGGAACCAGTGTCGGTCGAGTCACTTCCGGATAATCCAGGGGTCGAGGAGTCCTGCTGAGGAGGTGAAGTTTCATCAGAGTCACGGCGGGCTTGTAGGTCAATCCTCCGAGAAAAGTCGTTACTGTGACCGTCTCGAGTATTTC